>ARYC01003290.1:0-57051 GCA_000711775.1 Oxytricha trifallax | reverse complement strand
AAACCCACCTGTAAGCCAAAGAAAACCCACCTGTAAGCCAAAGAAAACCCACCTGTAAGCCAAAGAAAACCCACCTGTAAGCCAACGAAAACCCACCTGTAAGCCAACGAAAACCCACCTGTAAGCCAACGAAAACCCACCTGTAAGCCAAAGAAAACCCACCTGTAAGCCAAAGAAAACCCACCTGTAAGCCAAAGAAAACCCACCTGTAAGCCAAAGAAAAACCCACCTGTAAGCCAAAGAAAACCCACCTGTAAGCCAAAGAAAACCCACCTGTAAGCCAAAGAAAACCCACCTGTAAGCCAACGAAAACCCACCTGTAAGCCAACGAAAACCCACCTGTAAGCCAACGAAAACCCACCTGTAAGCCAAAGAAAACCCACCTGTAAGCCAAAGAAAACCCACCTGTAAGCCAAAGAAAACCCACCTGTAAGCCAAAGAAAACCAACCTGTAAGCTAAAGAAACCCACCTGTAAGCCAAAGAAAACCCACCTGTAAGCCAAAGAAAACCCACCTGTAAGCCAAAGAAAACCCACCTGTAAGCCAAAGAAAACCCACCTGTCAGCCAAAGAAAACCCACCTGTAAGCCAAAGAAAACCCACCTGTAAGCCAAAGAAAACCCACCTGTAAGCCCAAAGAACACCCACCTGTAAGGCCAAAGAAAACCCACCTGTAAGCCAAAGAAAACCCACCTGTAAGCCAAAGAAAACCCACCTGTAAGCCAAAGAAAACCCACCTGTAAGCCAAAGAAAACCCACCTGTAAGCCAAAGAAAACCCACCTGTAAGCCAACGAAAACCCACCTGTAAGCCAACGAAAACCCACCTGTAAGCCAACGAAAACCCACCTGTAAGCCAAAGAAAACCCACCTGTAAGCCAAAGAAAACCCACCTGTAAGCCAAAATACATAAATATATTTATTTTTAAATTTATTTTCTTTGAAATCCTCTAGCCACAGAGGCACAGAAATTATGTTTTACTTATGAAATTTATAGTTATTTATATGATTTATGCATGATTTATTATATATTATAAAAAACAAGTTTGACAATTCATAATATTTTATTTATATTCATCATTTTATTATTATTTAATTAAAATAATTCATATTATAGGTATTAATTATTTATTTAGAACATCTTATATTTATATTTTTTGTTGTTATAAGTCTTTTATGTTTTTTATACAGGTTTTCTATTCTTTAGATAAATTTAATTATTATGTATTTACAAAATCAAGATTTTATTATCAATTTATTTTAGTAGCATCTTATTCTATTAATTAATTTTTCTCATAAAAATTATCAAGTTTTATTATCAATAATTTGACATTTTCAAGTATATGAATAATAATATGAGAAGTTTTTTACTAATTCATCAATCTATTTTTAATTTTTCATATTTTTAATTTATTTATTTTTGTCAGGTTTTCTTATAAAAAATATCGGGTTTCCTTATATAAATAGTCGGGTTTTCAGGGTTTTGGTAAATTTAATGAGTAAGTACTCTTAAATAATCTTATTTTTTATAAGATTCACACATTTTATCAATATTTTACGAATCTAATACATTTCAAGTTTTTTTTTTCTATTTTTTATAATAAATTCTTTAATTTATATATAAATATCATTATTCTAGATTTGAACTCATCAAGGTAGATGTCAGAGAAGGAAAATTATTCTTTCAATGACCTACTTTTAATGATGTTTTTGGATGTTCCAAGTCGAATGTAGCAACTTATTTTGCAATTTTTTTTTACTTTTTAAAATTTTGTCAGCAGGTGTCAGGAATCTCATGGTAGTAGTCAGTGAATCCAAAATTTATTTTTTATAACCAACTTTTGATGATATTTTTGAAGGTTCCAAGTCGAGTGAAGCAACTTATTTGCAATTTTTAGGACTTTTTCAAATTTTGTGATGACCGGTCATGAATATAATGGTGGTGGTCAGTGAAGCCAAAATATTTTTTCAATGACACAGTTTTTTAGATATTTTTGGACGTTCCATGTCGAATGAAGCATATTATTTTTAATTTTTTGAACTTTTACAAATTTTCTCACTAACTGTCATGAATCTCATCTAGAATTTAGTGAAGCCCCAATTTTTTTTTTGTATTAAATAAATTATTCATAATTTTTTTTTTTTATCTTTTACACCAAGTAAACAAATTATTTTTTATTCTTTAAAGATATTATAATATAAACAGTAATGTTATTTATATACATACATTATTTAGTATAAAATCATACATATACAAAAAGTATCATTAAAAATCAGCAGAATAATTCAAAAAAAAATTCCTCGGGGCTCTGCCCCGTACCCCGGCAGGGTTCCACCCTTGCAACCCGTTGAAAGGGACATGCTGTCCCTTAAACCCTGGCTTCCGTCTATGAATTATCGCATTAGTCCTATACTAGTGAAATTAATAGGACTCTTATGTAATAAATAGATAAATAAAAAGATTTTATATATAAAATGCTCTTTTATTGTTACATTATGTGTTTTATCAAAATGATTTATATCAATAATATGATAATACTAAAAGCAATACTAACGCTAACATTAATTTTATATATTATTATATTAAAATAGTTTTACAAATAATTATCGTTATTGTCTATTTACTTTTAGGCTTTTGTCTTTCAAATAAACATGTACAAATGAAAAGAGTCAATTACTTATACTATATTTACATACTTTTGGTTTTTGTCTTTTGGGTTTTGGGAAAAGGGGTTTCTGGGTTATGTCAAGAATAAAAAAAAGTGGTAAACAATTCCGATTTTGTCATTTGATAATGTTTAATCTTCATAAATATATTAGATTTTTGAAAATAATAGTGAAATAATATTATATAAAGTATAGTTTTGACATGAAAAAGTTAATTAATGTTAATTATAGTCAAATATGCGGAAACCAAATACAAATTATGATAATTATAGTCAAACAAGAGCAAGCCAAAGTCCATTTATGTTAATTATAGTCAAATATGATGAAGCCAAAGTCAATTTATGTTAATTATAGTCAAATATGATGAAGCGAAAGTGAATTTATGTTAATTATAGTCAAATATGCTAAAGCCAAAGTGAATTTTTGTTAATTATAGTCAAATATGCTAAAGCCAAAGTGAATTTATGTTAATTATAGTCAAATATGATGAAGCCAAAGTAAATTATGTTAATTATAGTAAAATATGATGAAACCAAAGCCAATTTATGTTAATTATAGTCAAATATACTTATGCAAAAGTCACCATATGTTAATTATAGTAAAATGTTATTAAACCATTGTCAATTTATGAAAATTATTGATAAATACGAGAAAACCAAAGATTTATTAAATAAATTAAAGTCAAATATGAAGAAGCCAATGTAAATTTATGTTAAATATAGTCAAATATGTTGAAGTAAAAGTAAATTTATGCAATTTTCAAATATGTGGTAGCCAAAGTCAAATTATGTTAATTATAGTCAAATATCAGGATGCAAGAGTCCAACTATGTTAATCATACTCAAATATGACGTAGCCAAAGTCAAATTATATTAATTATAGTCAAATGTGCTGAAGCCAAAGTCAAATTATGGTAAGCCATAGTAAAATTATGATAAGCCATAGTCAAATTATGGTAAGCCATAGTCAAATTATGGAAAGCCATAGTCAAATTATGGTATGCCATAGTCAAATTATGGTAAGCCATAGTCAAATTATGGAAAGCCATAGTCAAATTATGGTAAGCCATAGTCAAATTATGGAAAGCCATAATCAAATTATGGTATGCCATAGTCAAATTATGCAAAGCCATAGTCAAATTATGGTAACCCATAGTCAAATTATGATAAGCCATAGTCAAATTATGGTAAGCCATAGTCAAATTATGGAAGGCCATAGTCAAATAATGGTAAACCATAGTCAAATTGTGGTAAGTCATAGACAAATTATGGTAAGCCATAGTTCATAATTATGGTAAGCCATAGTCAAATTATGCAAAGCTCATAGTACAAATTATGGAATGCCATTAGTCCAATTATGGTCAAAGCCATAGTCAAATTATGGAAAGCCATAGTCAAATTATGGTAAGCCATAGTCAAATTATGGAAAGCCATAATCAAATTATGGTATGCCATAGTCAAATTATGCAAAGCCATAGTCAAATTATGGTAACCCATAGTCAAATTATGATAAGCCATAGTCAAATTATGGTAAGCCATAGTCAAATTATGGAAGGCCATAGTCAAATAATGGTAAACCATAGTCAAATTGTGGTAAGTCATAGACAAATTATGGTAAGCCATAGTCATATTATGGAAAGCCATAGTCAAATTATGATAAGCCATATTCAAATTATGGTAAGCCATAGTCAAATTATGGTATTTATACTCAAATATTTATAAGCCAATATGATATTAAGTAAAATATACATAAATTTATGAGATTTATATAAATTTTTTATATAAATAAGTTTTTTAATTCAAAATAATAAATAGAAAATATTTTTCGTAAAAAATGTAAAAAAAGTGCGAAAAAGGTCGTTTTTAGGGGTTTTTTCACTTTTTTGAAATTTTTGAAATTTTTTTGATTTTTTACATAAAAAAGTGGTCAGTACTCATGAACCACAAATTTGTCGGAGCTCTAAGTAGTCAAGTTTTACTCAGAATAAGCTAATTAGTGGCAGTAAGATATGACATTACGGTAAAAATAAGCAAATCAAAATCGGGGACTTTTGACTTCTATGAGTGTCCCCAAATCCCCTATTAATAATATATCAAAACCCCAAAACCCCAAAACCCCAAAACCCACCTGTAAGCCAAAGAAAACCCACCTGTAAGCCAAAGAAAACCCACCTGTAAGCCAAAGAAAACCCACCTGTAAGCCAAAGAAAACCCACCTGTAAGCCAACGAAAACCCACCTGTAAGCCAACGAAAACCCACCTGTAAGCCAACGAAAACCCACCTGTAAGCCAACGAAAACCCACCTGTAAGCCAAAGAAAACCCACCTGTAAGCCAAAGAAAACCCACCTGTAAGCCAAAGAAAACCCACCTGTAAGCCAAAGAAAACCCACCTGTAAGCCAAAGAAAACCCACCTGTAAGCCAAAGAAAACCCACCTGTCAGCCAACGAAAACCCACCTGTAAGCCAACGAAAACCCACCTGTAAGCCAACGAAAACCCACCTGTAAGCCAAGAAAACCCACCTGTAAGCCTAAGAAAACCCACCTGTAAGCCTAAGAAAACCCACCTGTAAGCCAAAGAAAACCCACTTGCTCTCTTTAAATTTTAATATTGATATTTTATTTAATATTTTTATTCAAAAAATCTAGCCACAGAGGCACACAATTATATTATTTTATATTATTTTTTAATTTAATGTAATCAATTTTTTTAATTTAATTTCGATTAATAAGATTACCAAGCATCTTATAATATTACCTTATACATTTTTTTTTATACTTATTATTATATGAGCTTATTTAAATTAATTTTTATAAAATTAAAATAATTTGATAATGTAAACAACTTCCATATTTATAATATGTCTATCATAAATATGAAAGATAAAGCATTATCTCATATTTTTATTTTCATTATAATTATTTAAATATAAGCAAGTGTCCTTTTTCTCCTCTCATTCCCATATTTATATGAGTTGGTCTAAATTGTTAACTTTTTCATTTGTTATTGTTCCATCTAAACTATCATGTCTCCACCATTCTTGTAATTATAAGTTTTCCGTTATAAATCCATTTTTTATATAGCTTGTGAAATGTTGTTTTCCAATTACATAAGCTATGACTCCAATTAATTCATATTACATATTCACCATGTCAAGTTCTTCTTCGATGTTTGTGTTTATGTTTTCTAGACTTATTGTTATGAATAAATATCTAGGCAGTTATTCTATAACTTATCTAATTTCTCTTGTGTTCATCGTTCCTCCACAGTTATCACATCCACTATGCATAGATTGCCAGGTTTCCCAATAAGCTTGATTAAGTCCTTTTACTTGCCCATCTAAATCTATTAGTTCTCTCATTACTTCCTAATTTGACCAACTATTCACTAGATCTCCACATTACATGCACTTTGATTCGTTGTAATATCTTATGCAATATAGTTCATTGTTATTTAGATATTGTTAGAGTTAGACTACATCAGTTAATTAGTCTCCAAGTCCTTGTCTTAATATTTAAACACAATTTTATTATCTTTAACATTAGAAAGCATTTGGATAGATTGTGTCAATGTTAATTGATCTTAAGTTAATGCATGATTCAATTAGTTATTAATTTTCATTACTAATTGCATTTCTTGATTCGTTGTCTTTATTATATATTCCCAAGTAGAATATTGTTAAGAAACAATCTTATAAGCATGAGTTTCTGAACCATCTAATCCAAGGATATTATTTTTCTCTTTAACAGGCTTTTTCTTAGGTTCTTATTTTATTATTTCTTTGCTTTTAATTTTATCACTTAAGTCTACTCGAGAGAAATCCTCCATTAATTAATCTACTGCTTCCTTTCTTCAATATTTTACTTTGATTACTAGATTATTTAGATATCTTTCTAAGGATATCTCTTGATCGCACTTTCAATAACAAGTAGCGCGTTCTATCTTGTTTCATCATTCAAGTATAATCTAAGTTTAACTTTTTACTCAAAGATTTTGCTTTCATATACATTCACAATGTATTCACTTGTTAAAATACAAGATGGGTCAAAATTTATCAAATGAAGATCATTTAGATTTCTGACTCTACTTATAGCTGTGTAGAAGTGACCTGATGCAAAGAGATTCTTGCAATCAATAATACATTATCAAGAGTTAATCCTTGTACTTTATGAATAGTGCATGCATAAGCTGCTGTTATTGGGAATTATTTTCTATATACCTTTTATCCATATATGCTATGTCCTTCAATCTGTCTTCCCAAGTATTAAACTTAGTTATTTTGTAGGTTTCTTATTTATAGGTAAGTTTAGTTTTCTCCAATGTCTAGAATAATTGCCAAGCTCCCATTTGTTTATTATAAGGTTATGTCAACATTCTTTAGAATCATTATTTTCATCCCTATGTATATACTTATTTCTTGTCTCATAGTTTTTGCTTCATAATTTAGTTGCTTTAAAATTTTTCCATCCTCCTCGTCTATTGTTAGCTCCCTTATTAAATCTCCATGTTGAATTGTATCAATTGCCACTAACAAATATTTTTAATTATCTATGAAATTCTTTTCTATGATACTATTGTTGTATTTCTCTTTTTCATAATTAGTTCCTGAAATGATCATGTTTTTTATACTGTTTAAGCTACATTGTTTGTTGATTTAATGGCCTGTATTGCAAATTCTTGCTTCGATAGCTTTTATAGTTTCATCATCAATATTTCCTGTTCTGACATTATTTAGAACTCTCTAAAATTAATCATTGCCATGCTATCTAAAGTTAGTTGTTAAAACGAGCCATTCAAATCTCTTAAACATATCGTGATGAATAAAACTGTTTGCAATAACATCTTCTTTATCTCTACTCACTGGAGGTAGTTAAAGTAAGTCTCCTACAAGAATTATGTGTTTTCCTCCAAAAGGTTTGTATCTTCTACTTGGAATGGTCTCACCCTGAGCAAGAGTTTATTCAATAATTTAAAAAGTTTATTCTAGTAGCACAGACACTTCGTCTATGATGAGAACATCAATGTTTTGCAAGAACACTTAGAAAGGTGAGAAAGGCTCTACCCACGCTGTTTTGACATTTTAGTTTATTCTTAGTAATGAGTGAATAGTTGTTCCATTAATTTAACTAGCTACTGTCCCTGTTGTTGCTGTTTCTTCGACATTAAGATTCATTGCGTATTCAAGTAACACTCTTATTTGTTAGATTAAGAAACTTTTACCTGTACCTGCTCCTCCAGTAATGAACAAGAGACATTATTTATCATCTTTGATTGAATCTGTTAAGTATTAAATGACTAGCCTTTGATCATCACTTAACTTATCCATGAAGGAATCATATAATTGAATGAGCAAACTTGGAATTACTAATGGGTTATAATCTAGTTCATTATCTATCATGTAGTTTTTATTAGCTTCTTATTTTATGTCTTGAGTGTATGTCATTTGTTCTTGTGTGAGTCTATCCATTTTTATGTCAAAGTCTTCATATTCAAGATCTTCTTCTATTATTTCAGTCAGTGCATTTATATGCAAGTTAAGCTGAGAGTTTAAGGTTGAGGTTATGTTAGGAACTTTAAGCAGTTTTAGCAAAACTTAATGCATTTATTTTTTATTCAAGCTATTATGTTTCCAAAATTACTTTGTTTCTTCTTCATCACCATAGTCAACCAAAATTTCATGTATGAAGCATTCTTCTAACCAAGTCTAGCTTTTATTAATTGATGATAGCTAATTATGTCTTCTGTGTGGAACTCTTTCTAAGAATATGCTATAGTAGTACACATCTCCATTTTAAGGATACCATTTCCTTGGTTGAATAACAATTGGTGTTCCTCTTTTCCAGTAATACATTTTAGTCGAGGGGTTAATTATATGTTTGTTCTCTAGCACAATGCCTTTAGGAATATTGCTAAGTTTCATTCCATAGTTATAGTTTCTAAGGAAGTCGAAGAATGTAACTTATTCAAATTATGAAGGTCTTTAGTAATATCTGTCTAAACTATTTTATAAGAAAACTTTGTCATCATCCTTTTCTAGTTTTATTAGATCTTCTTTATTTTTCAATACTTTTCCATTATGCTTTGGCAAGTTGATGTCTATGAATTAAACATTTGGCTTTGAATTAACCATTTAGAGGCCTAGTAGCTGCCACACAGCATTGCATGATGAGACTTATCTACATTTTAAGTATTAAATAACTTCGTTAGTGTTCTTTGCTAGTGATGGATATTTTAAAGCTATGTCGAGTTCAGGATTTGTTTTTGCAATATACTTGACCATGTATTATGATATATCTTATTAGGTCATTCTTATGACACATACGTTTCCGTTAAAAATTCTTAGTAGATCTTCATTATAAGCACATATGTTTTATTCTTCTTTTTACTATCGTTTGTAGTACCATCTATTATTTATTATTTGGTTTTAATCTATTAGTGGTTATGGATATCCATATCTGCATATAGAGTCTGTTTTATTTTTAAAACATCTTTAAGGAACGCATTTGTGCATTTAGTAGTTTAACACCATGTTTCTTAAGTATTCGTCTTGAGGTAATGTTGCCTAGACATGTTTTCCAGCCTCCAATTCTCTTGTTCCTTCTTCATCTAACCACATAAGTAAGTGGACATGAGGTGCACCTCTAACTTAGAATTCTATTCTTTCAAAATATCCTATTGCTCTTCCAAAGATTCCTTTTTTAGTATTAGTACCGTATATTAATTTTATTGTCTCTCTCATTTTAACATAGAAATAACAAGTGCTTGCAACTGGGTCCATCATTGAGTTTCTATGTTACTTTAGTTATATTAAGTATGGATCTTTTTCATTTAGTGTGAGAGTGATGAATAAATCTGGATGAGGTTTGTTATGAACTTTGTCAAAGTATTCTATTAAGCTTGTTAGCTCATACCATTTGTTTTGCCAATATTAAGGAGTATCTACATGTTTTCTACTAAGCTTCTTCCCAAAGTATTCTAATCTTTCTTTGTTCTATACTTCTTGCATTACAAATCCTTGTGTTAATTTCTCATCATACTCTTAAGCCTTTACAAATTTGACACCTCTGTTAAAGCTTATGATCTACTCTTTTTTTACTCTATCAAACCACCAGAATATGAAATCCATATTAAGTCGGTATTCGTATCTACATGACATGAGTCTCATCTTAACATATTGCTTTGGGGTCATTCCATATTATTAATAAGTATTATTGTATCCACCCATACCTGTTGGAAATAATGTAGGGAACAACATTTCCTCAATGTATGGATCTCTATAATAGATCTTGTTTCTAAGGAGTTCTTATTAACCTATTCTCTTTTCTTCAAGTGACTTTTGTTATTCAGTTATTTTGTTGATTTCTTCATACATATCAGGTCTTATTATTTAGAATGAATCAAGTGCAGTAATATCACCAAGTTCAATAAATCTTCCAAGTAAATTATCATTATACTCTAAGTTCAAGGGGAGAAGGTAATATTCTTGAGCTGTGTCCACTAGAATTCCTCTACTAATATCTTCATATAAGACATCTTAACCTTCTATATCTATTATGTCTTTTACCCTTTGACTGATTGCAGGGAAAATATGGACATCTTCATTGAATTTTTCTAAGATTTCCCTCAACTCTTTCTTGGCTTAAATGATATGATAGATCTCCCAGTTGCAATAGAATATCTAAAAGAGATGATTATTTTCTTTTAGGTAAGAGAGAGCAGTTCCAATGTTTTTCTTTTCATGAGTTGAAAGTTTGTGCCACCAATTATCCTTTCTTCTAAGTTCTTTGAAATAGTTATGAATACTTCCATCATAAGTAGTGAAATCTTAGTCTCCAAGTAAATGATAGTAAGACCCTCCTTTCTTATTCTCAATGTATGAATGGATGTTTCCAAGCATTATTGCGTATTGTTACTATCTAGTTTGAAGTCTCTTAAATTCTTCAGGTTATGGACAAGTTCTTTCATTGCAATAGTCTTATATATCTGTTTTACTGCACTAGTAGCATATCTTCACTCTTTGTTTATTCTCATCACATTGTATGTTATCAAATTACTCAATGTAAACTAATGCTGATCTAGGAGTATCATATTCATTGTCAAGGTTTAAGTAGTTGTTATCTTTTCTTTAATTTAAGAGTTGAAGTAACTTTCCGCATTTGCCACAAATTTCTTTCTTAATTTACTAATTTAACTTTCTGTAGATACTTTAAATCCACAGGCTAATATCAATGCTCTTTTGGGCCTCACTTTCTGTTTTAATTTAATTTAGTTTTACTTTTTCTTCAAATAGTCTAATTATTTTAAAATCCCTTTGTTGCAAAATCAATAATTTTAACATAAATTATTCTTCGTACTTGATTAATTCGGAATATTTTCTTCTATTTAAGTAAATTCGTATTTTAATGAGTCCATTTTCTATTATAAACCTTATTAAGAATTATTAGCATTTATCTAATGTAAATTTTGTTATATTCTAGATATTTCTTGAAATTTTTAATTCATTTTCCTTTTCAAGCCTTTTAAATAATTTGTTTTCAATCATACCCTCTTGCAATTAAATCAATTAATTCAATGCCTTGATTGTGATAAAATTCCCTTTTTAATTTTACTTCGACAATTAATCTATCATTTTTTATGAGACAATTTGATCACTAATTCACTAATCAGTTCTGGTTTAATAATAATCTTAGATTCTCTCTACAATGTCCACATATTAGTCTGATATAATTAAATTATCCAGTTAGGTCATTTCCGTTGCATAAATAAGTTTATTACGATATTGTAAGTACTATTCATCAATACTTAGATACTGATCAGAAAAATTCTGATCAGATTTCTGATCTTCAAAAGATTCCATGATTTTATTTTTTGATTTTTGCTCACCCTTAAATAGCATAGCCTCACTAAATGTTTATGGGTCAACTTCTTGACATTTTAAAATATATCCACAACTTAATTTGTTGTTCAAAATATTATTACAAATTCATTAAATTTTAAAGAAATGTGCAAATTACAATCGTTACGCACTTTAAATTCATTTATATTTTAATTTAGAAATGAGTAAATTACCCTAGTTACGCACTTTAATTATTTTCTATTAAAATTAAGAAATGTGCAAGTTACTGACTTAAATATAAAAAATGTAAATGGTACCATTAGTAAAAACTGTTATTAAATATTTATAAAAATTACCTGGCAATAAATATTATTTTGATATAGAATACTTAACTTAAGTAATGCATATTTTTATTTAAATGAATACAAATGTTATCTTTATATAATATTTTAGACCAATTATAAAGAAGAGCTAAAAAGATGACCAATAAATTATTTAGGAAATCAGAATAAAAAAGAAGACATAAGACGCTTTAAACAATGAAAATAATTTGATAATCCATTAAAGATATAAAATGTTCAAATACCTTAAATAAATATATATGATGTTTTTTTTACAAAATTAAAGGTTTTCAAAACTACGGGAAAATAGAATCCCAAAACCGCAACATAAAGATTACAAAACCCCAAAACCCCAAAACCCCAAAACCCCAAAACTTACATGCTTCGATTAGTTATTAATTTTAATTACTAATTGCATTTCTTGATTCGTCGTCTTTATTATATATACCCAAGTAGAATATTGTTAAGAAACAATCTTATAAGCATGAGTTTCTGAACCATCTAATCCAAGGATATTAATTTTTCACTTTAACAGGCTTTTTCTTAGGTTCTTATTTTATTATTTCTTAGCTATAAATTTTATCACTTAAGTCTACTCGAGAGAAATCCTCCATTAATTAATCAACTGCTTTTCTCTCTTCAATATTTTGCTTTGATTACTAGATTATTTAGATATCTTTCTAAGGATATTTCTTAATTGCACTTTCAATGACCATTAACGCGTTCTTTCTTGTTTCATCATTCAAGTATAATCTAAGTTTAATATTTTAGTGGAAGATTTTGCTTTCATATACTTTCACTAAATACTCACTTGTTATAATGCATGATGGGTCGAAGTTTATCAAATGAAGGTCATTTAGATTTCTCACTCTACTTATTGCTGTGTAGAAGTGTCCTGATGCAAATAGATTTTTGCAATCAATTATCACATTATCAAGTGTTAATCCTTGTACTTTATGGATAGTGCATGAATAAGCTGCTGTTATAGGAAACTATTTCCTATATACCTTCTATCCATATATAATATGTCCTTCAATTTGTCTTCCCATGTATTAAATTTAGTTATTTTGTAGATTTCTGATTTAAAGGTAAGTAAAGTTTTCTCCAATATCAAGAATAATTGCCAAGCTACCATTTGTTTATTATAAGGTAATATCAACATTTTTTAGAATCATTATTTTCATCCCTTTGTAGATACTTATTTCCTGTCTCATTGTTTTTGCTTCAAAGTTTAATTATTTTAATAACCTTTCATCTTGCTCATCAATAGTAAGTTCCCTTATTAAGTCTCCATGTTGAATTGTGTCTATTGCCTTAAGTAAATATTATTATTGTCCAATAAAGTTCTTCATTATAATACTGTTATTATATTATTCTCTTTTGTAGTTAGTACCACAAATTATCATATTGTTCAAGCTTTCCAAGTTGCAATTCTTACTAAGTTTATGATTTTTACTGCATATCCTTGATTCTATTGATTGAATTGTTTCCGTATCCAAGTTACCTGCTCTCACATTATTTAATACTCGTTAAAACTCATCATTTCCATGTTGTCTAAAGTTTTTTGTAAGTACAAGCCATTCAAAACGTTTGAACAAGTCATGATGTATAAAGCTTGTAGCAATAACATCTTCTTAGTCACGACTTACTGGGGGAAGTTAAAGTAAGTCACCTACAAGAATAATGTGCTTTCCTCCAAATGGCTTGAATCTTCTTCCAGGAATAGTTTCTCCTTGTGCTAAAGTCTATTCTATAATTTAGAATGTTTTTTCAAGTAGCATAGACACTTCATCAATTATGAGCACATCAATGTTTTGCAAGAACACTTAGAAAGGTGAGAAAGGCTCTACCCACGCTGTTTTGACATTTTAGTTAATTCTCAGTAATGAATGTATTGTAGTTCCATTAATTTAACTAGCTACTGTCCCAGTTGTTGCTGTTACTTCTTCGTTGAGATTCATTGCATGTTCGAGTAGCACTCTTATTTATTAGATTAAAAAGCTCTTGCCAGTACCTGCTCCTCCAGTTATGAACAATAGACATTATTTATCATCTTTGATGCAATCAGTTAAGTACTAAATGACAAGTCTTTGATCTTCACTTAACTTGTCCATGAACGAATCATACAGCTGTATAAGTAAGCTAGGTATTACTAATGGATTATAATCTAGTTCATTATCTATCATGTAATTTTTATTAGCTTCTTATTTTATATCTTAAGTGTAAGTCATTTATTCTTAAGTAAGTCTTTCCATTTTTATGTCAAAGTCTTCATACTCTAGATCTTCTTCTATGATTTCAGTGAGTGCATTTATATGCAAATTAAGCTGAGAGTTTAAAGTTGAAGTAATGTTTGGCACTTTAAGTAGTTTCAACAAGACCTAGTGCATTTGTTTTTTATTCAAGCTGTTATGTTTCCAAAATTACTTTGTTTCTTCTTCATCACCATAGTCTACCAATATTTCATGTATAAAGCATTCTTCCAACCAAGTCTAACTTTTATTAATTTATTGATAGCTGGTTATGTCTTCTGTGAGGAACTCTTTCTAAGAATATGCTATAGTAGTACACATCTCCATTTTAGGGATACCATTTTCTCGGTTGTATCACAATTGGAGTCCCTCTTTTCCAGTAATACATTTTAGTAGAGGGGTTAATTACATGTTTGTTCTCTAGCACAATTCCTTTAGGTATGTTACTGAGCTTCAATCCATAGTTATAGTTTCTAAGGAAGTCAAAGAATGTAACTTATTCAAATTATGATGGTCTTTAGTAATATCTGTCTAAACTATTTTACAAGAAAACTTTATCATCATCCTTTTCAAGTTTTAGTAAATCTTCTTTTCTCTTCAATACTTTTCCTTTGTGCTTTGGCAAGTTAATGTCAATAAATTAGACATTTGGCTTTGAATTAACCATTTGGAGACCCAGTAGCTACCACACAGCATTACATGAAGATACTTATCTGCATTTTAAGTATTAAATGACTTCGTTTGTGTTCTTTGCGAGGGATGGATATTTTAATGCTATGTCCAGTTCAGGATTCGTCTTTGCAATATATTTTACCATATACTGTGATATGTCTTGTGAGGTCATTCTAATTACGCACATACTTCCATTAAATATTCTTATTAAATCTTCATTGTAGGGAGAGATTCTTTATTCTTCTTGAGTAGTTCTTTTGTAGCACCATTTATTATTAATTATATCATCTTATTCAAGAAGTGGTTAAGGGTAGCCATATCTACATTTCTTAATGATTGGATTTTTAAAGCATCTATTTTCAACACATTAATGAATTTAATAATCCATAATTCTCTTTGCCAGAAATTCATCTTCTGGAATAGTAGCCTTCACAATATTTCCGCTTTGAAGCATTTAAGTTCCTTCATTATCAAGCCATAGCAGCATGTGTAAATGTGGAGCTCCTCTTGCTTAAAATTCTATTCTTTCAAAGTAGCCAATAGCTCTTCCAAATATTCCTTTCTTTTATGGAGATCCATAAACTACTTTTAATGTTTCTCTCATTTTAACATAGAAATGACAACAGCTAGCCACTGGATCCATTAATGAGTTTCTATGCTTTTTTAGTTATACCAGGTATGGATCTTTTTCATTTAGTGTAAGTGTAATAAATAAATCAGGATGAGGTTTATTGTGAGTCTTGTCAAAGTACTCTATGAGGCTTGTTAGTTCATACCATTTATTTTGCCAATATTGAGGAGTGTCTACATGTTTTCTACTTAGCTTCTTGCCAAAGTATTCTAATCTCTCTTTATTCTAAACTTCTTACATAATAAATCCTTATGTGAGTTGCTCATCATACTCTTGAGGTTTTACAAATTTAACACCTCTGTTAAAACTTATGATTTACTCTTTCTTTACTCTATCAAACCACCAGAAAATATAATCAGTGTTTAGTCTGTACTCATATCTGCAAGAGAGCAATCTCATCTTTACATATTATTTTGGTGTCATTCCATATTGTTAATAAGTATTATTGTATCCACCCATACCTGTTGGAAATAATGTGGGGAACAACATTTCCTCAATGTATGGATCTCTATAGTAAATCTTGTTTCTTAGTAGTTCTTATTAATCTATTCTCTTTTCTTCAAGTGACTTTTGTTATTCAGTTATTTTGTTGATTTCTTCATATCTGTCAGGTCTTATTATTTGGAATGAATCAAGTGCAGTAATATCTCCAAGTTCAATAAGTCTTCCAAGTAAATTATCATTATACTCTAAGTTCAAGGGAAGAAGGTAATATTCTTGAGCAGTGCCAACAAGAATTCCTCTACTAATATCTTCATATAAGACATCTTAACCTTCTACATCAATAATTTCTTTTACCCTTTGACTAATTGCAGGAAAAATATGAACATCTTCATTGAATTTTTCTAGAATTTCCCTCAACTCTTTCTTTGCTTATATGATATGATAGATCTCCCAGTTGCAATAGAATATCTTAAAGAGATGATTCTTGTCTTTTAAGTATGATAAAGCAGTTCCAATGTTTTTCTTTTCGTGTGTTGAAAGTTTGTGCCACCAATTATCCTTTCTTCTTAGTTCTTTGAAATAATTATGAATACTTCCATCATAAGTTGTGAAATCTTAGTCACCAAGTAAATGATAGTATGATCCTCCTTTTTTATTCTCAATGTATGAATGAATGTTTCCAAGCATTATTGAGTATTGTTATTATCTTGTTTTAAGTCTTTCCAATTCTTCAGGTTACGGAAATGTTCTTTCATTACAATAGTCTTAAATATCTGTTTTGCTACATTAGTAGCATATCTTTACTCTTTGCTTCTTCTCGTCCCATTAAATATTTTCGAATTACTCAATGTATACTAGTGCTGATCTAGGAGTTTCATTTTCATTAGCAAAATTTAAGTAGTTATTATCTTTTCTTTAATTAAGTAGTTGAAGCAGCTTTCCACATTTGCCACAGATTTCCTTATTTATTTATTTGTTCAGTTTCTTATGAAGATTTTGTACAAACTATTGCATGTCCACATTCATATTATTACCAGAATATTCTTATTATTAATTGATTTATTATTTGTCTTCAAATTATTTTATTGTTTTAAATTCTCTATGTTGTAACATGAGAAGATTTAACATAAAGGCCTCCTCATTCTTTTTGAGGTTTTCATATTTTCTATCTTTGAGGTAAAGTCTTATTTTTATTAATCCATTTTCAATAATGAATCTTTTAAGAAATTGTTCTGATTTACTAATTGTCAATTTTGTGATACTTTTTATTGATTTTGCAAGTTTTAAAGGGGTTTCTTTGTCAAGCCTTTTAAAATATTTATTTTCTACCATGTTTGATTAAAATTGTATGATCCTATCAATCTTCTCGTCACTTAAATATTTATTTCTCTTGTTATCATTTTAAAGCTTTATAATTTCATTATCTGAAAAAATTATGCTTTTTGTTCTATTATCTTTTTTATTTAAATAATATTCTTTAATTCTCTCAAGAATTTCTAAATATTATTAAGAGGAAATGATTAATTCGAGTTCATTAATCTCAACATTCCTTAACAATGCAGTTTTGTGCTATTAGTATTATTCTTCAATACTTAGATACTGATCAGAAAAATTCTGATCAGATTTCTGATCTTCAAAAGATTCCATGATTTGAATTCTTATTTTTTGCACACCCTTATATAGCATATCCCCACTAAATGTTTATGGGTCAACTTTTTGTCATTTCAAATTATATCAACAATTTAATTTTTGGTTTGTAAAATTATTTTAAATTTTTCAAAGTAAAAAAGAAATGTGCAAATTACTCTCGTTACGCACTTTTTTCACTATTATGCCATTAAAAAAAGGTAACGCATTTTCAAACACAAAAATATAATATTTAAATTAATTTAATCTTAAAAATATAAATAATTATAATTTTTACAATATAATAAATTTTAAAGTAACAAGTAATATTAATATCTTAAAATATTATTAATGAATAAAATTTATTTGTTAAAAGAAAATATTAATAAAAATAATAAAATACCTTGTGATATTAATCTAAAAATATAAAATATTATGTATCAAAAATATAAAATAATAAAATTGATTTCCTTATCAGTACAATCATAAACCTAAAAAATAGAACACATTGATAGAAATATATTTAATACTTAATGATGATATTAAAATATATTATTAAATTGATATTATATTTATATTAATTTAAATCAATGAAAGATCATAAAACATTTTAAATGAAGTCTTAATGAGGTTTAAGTTAATTTAAAAAATTTCTAATAACTAAAAATTGCAGGCTGGAAAATTCCCCAAAACCGCAACATAAAAATTTCAAAACCTGAAAATAGGCTGACGCCAAAACCCTTCGGGTAAGCCAAAGACGAGGCGATAATAATTGGATTGGGACGCGAGTCCTGAGCGAAGCGAAGACTCTGCGTATTGCGTCACGCATGAAAACCCAAGTGTCACGTATGAAAACCCAAGTGTCACGCATGAAAACCCAAAGCGAAGTACATGAAAACCCAAGGTCAAACTAGCAAAGCCAAAAATACCTCACTTCTTATTGAATATTATGTGTTTATTATAGAAAGAAAACCCAGAGACCCTTTTCCACCAAAACCCAAAGAGAAACCAAAGAGAGTAATTAAATATATATTATAGTTGGGTTTTCATATCATACTGAGAGAGTGTTCTTATATAATAAGTTAGTTTTAGAAGGTTTTCTAAAATCCATAAGGATTATATTAACATATTTTTAGATATTTTATTTTTTGTAACATTTTCAATTTATTTAATTTAATAGGGTTTTCTTATGAAATTGGTAGGGTTTTCTTATCAAAATTGTAGGGTTTTCTGGGTTTTGGTCCATTTAATGGGTAAGTAGTCACAATTTTTAGGATTCTTTAGGAATTACTAAGTATATTACCATTTTTATAATGAAAATCTCATATTTCCAATAATTTGTTATAAATTTGTTAATAAATTATGCATTTTTAATATAATTTTTTTTTTTCATGAGTAGTTGTCAGGAATCTAAAAATATTTTTTCTAAGACCATGTTTTGACCTCTTTTTTAGAGGCTATATATCGAATGAAGCCACTTTATTTTTAATATTTGGACATTTTTCAAATTCCTTTATTTTTGTTCCATGAAGCCAAAGTGAGTCAAGGTTAAATTTTTATTTTATTGTTGACCACGCGATATCGAATCTCCATAGTCGATTGTGGGGTAAATACAACATTTTCGCAAATATTTGATGAAAAAAATCTCCTGGAAAATTCCAACGAGCGTTTTTCCCCAAAACCCCAATAAGTATATCAAAACCTCACTCAAACATAAATTTTTTTTAAATATGACAAAAAACTATCAACAAGGCCTATTTTGGGGGTTTTCATCACTTTTTTCACGAAAGTATCAAAAATACAATCTTTATGGGGTCGTAGCCCAAAAACTAAAAATCTTATAGTGATTCCTTTGTACCGAGTTTTTCTTAAAAATTAGAGTTTTATAATAGTAAGATATTTTGTTAACTAAAAATCCCAATAGTTTTAGACTATGACACTTTTATGATCACGGACTGTCCCCAAATCCCCTATTAATAATATATCAAAACCCCAAATCAGTCACATTTTACTATAAAAATTGGGGTGGAAAAAAAGTCGATCTGTGAAGCCCTAAAACCCCATATATATGGTTACCAAAGGATGCGAAACGTATCATTCTTATATAAAAAGTGTGCATTTTATTTAGTCCAAAGGGGGTGGGGGTGGGGGGGGTCTGAAGCCAAATATTACTTAAAATAATTAAATTTAACTATAAAAAATATGCCTGGAAAAAACTTCGATCTGTGAAGCCCCCAAACTGCGCTATACTTGGTATTAATATATTTTTGCACACTTTGCACAATATGTACAGCTTAATTATATATAATTATTTATTTAATAAATTTGATCAAAATTATTTTAAATCGAATTTGTATTACGAACACAACTAATTACAGGAAATTACAATTATTTATTTGAATTGATTTATTTATTTTATATAAAAATTCCATTTCAAATGTATATTAATAATAATATGATAAATTTTTATAAAAATTAGAAGAAAATCGATAGGTTGAAAATACCCCATAAATTAATTTTGAATCTTATAAGAACATAATATTTTTTAAACAATTTTTTTTTAGAATTGAAGAATTCACTATTTATAAATATTTTTTTTAAAATAATTTGTATTATGTTTTTTATATAAATTAGATTATAATAGCAATGTTTTTTTTTCTTTGTTAAACCCCATTGGACAATTAAGAATGAAGATTGGAGATTAAATTTAATAAAATTAAAATTAAATTATAATTGGCTGAAATTAAATATAATTAGGATAAAAACTAATTTAAGCACCCTGATTGGTTTATTTTATAGAGACAATTATTCAAGCCAATGGTTTTAATAATTAGCAAAAACTTTAATAATTTACGCCAATAATAATTTAAATTAAATTTAATTAATCTTAATCCCCATCCTTTATTCTTAATTGACTGACGGGGTGTTATATTTTATATAATTTTATTTGCTTGTTGCAAGCATATAAAATATTCTTTTTAACCTTTTGGTCTATACAAGTATCCAGAGAATTGTAAGGTTTAAATTTTATTGTTTAAATATTTAAATTCTTTGTATCCTCCTTTTTTTTATCATCTTGAATTTAAATTTTATTCCACAATCTTACAATAAGCGATATAATTGACTGTTTTTAAATATTATAGTAAATGAATCTTTTATCTGTCAATACCATTTTAAGAATCTTCAGGCAAAACTTAAAAATTTAAATTTAATTATGAATTTTTTTCGTTTTCTAACTGCAAATATCTTCTTAGAAATTTTTTAAGTGTCGCTTGTCTTGATGAATTTAATCATAATTTATAATACGAAAACTTTAATTTATTAATTATTTAATTAACTTTAATACTAATACTTATAAGTCTAATCAAAAATGGAAATCTCTCTAAGATCATCTTTTCTTCTTCATCGTCATTATCAAATTCCTCATCGATAATATTAAGTCCTTAGTCCCTTCTCCCTGTCGTCTTACGCAGCACCTGTCTTGTGACAACTGTGGTCTTACCAGGTAATACCAATAAAAAATAAAATTTAAAGATATACTTATTGTAACTTACAATTTTAAGTGAGTGCTTTAACTCCACCTGCGTCTAATCTATACGAATACTTTTTAATATATTAAGTTTTTTATTATATTAATTAATTTCTTATTATAAATCATAAATGCTTGAAATCACTTATAATATGTCTTCTCTTTCGCTCTGTTATATGAATGATTCAAACACATCTGTTTTTATGGTCTTGGAAGATGTCACACCGTTAAGATTGTTTTGGGAAATAGCATGACATTTTTAAATATATTATTATTAGCAAGCAATAATCATAATTTATGGAATATACAGTTTATTACTAATTTATTTTAAGTTAATCAAAATACTTATTATACTAATAAAAAATGGAGATGTTTTAAATAATAAGTTAAAATTCCTCATCTTCATGATCATATTCATCATCAAGATCTTCAACGTCACTGGTCTGATCGTCTAGCGAAAGTCCCTTTCTGCACCTGTGATCTTAGCAGTTAAGACCACTAAATATTAAAAATAAAGAGATATACTTTTTTTGTAAATTACATATAATGTGTGTGTTTTATCTCTATTTGATTCTGAATTTTACACTTACTTTTAAATTTATTAAGTTTTTGATTTAATTAATTAATTTTCTATTATAAATCTAAATGCCTCAGTGCCAAGACCTTTCCCTTATATATTTATGATAAATAATAGCAAAAATAGATGATTTTATTTATTTATTTAGGATTTAATTAAATACTATAAAGTTTATTAAAAATGGAAAAAATACTAACAAATTTCCCATTCAACAATTTTCTTTCGTATCTTCTGCCCTCAGTCCTAGAATTAAGGTATTTCTCTTTTCCTTCTCCTTCTTTAAAGAAGAGAGTCTACTCAACTCATTGGTCGCTTTACCTAGACTAGTAATGCAATTAAAAATAATGTTAGATAATAAAATGTAACTTACAAATTTAATTGAATGATCATCATCTTCGTCGACTTCATCTTAATTTTCTCTAATCATTATTAATTGTAATTATATTACTTATACTAGGAGTATTCTGATCACAATTCTGTTTTCCTTTAATTAAGAAGCAATAGCCTCTTGGTAGAAGTTAAAGAATTCTTAGTAAGATAAATTTCGTAGAAGGTAGGGAGTCAACTTTAGAATTGGTATTTCATACCATATATAAAAATAATATCATATAATATATGTATTAAATGTAAATGTAGGCATCCTTCAAACTTTAAACTCTATTTTATACCTAACATTCATAATTCTTTAAAATCTCCATCTTCGACAGTTTATAAAAATTGTCAACGGTTGCTACGATTTGACAATTTATTGTAAATTTAAGACATTTTAATGTTTTAATAACCATCATTTTATAATACCTTAAGTTAAGGAATCAAATTTCCTGCTCTATATCATAAGTCCTATTAGATCTATAATAGTCTATATAGAATAGTTTAGTTCTAAAAACTAATTAATAACAATAATTTTACGTATAATTTATTTATATTTATTTACTTATATGTTAGATTCATAATTCTTTACAGATTAAAATAGATCTATAAGGATTATTGATGTATTTATTGATTTTTGAATCCTGAACTTGCTTAATTATAAGTTCGAAAAACTAATTATATAATTATCAGAATATTATATTCTAAGCTTAATACATAAATTAGCAGCAACAGTCGGCACTTTTTGCTAATTGTTGTCAGTTGATATATATGTTCAAATGAAAATATGAGAGTTTTATTACCTAAACTTAAGCATAAATTATTTTTAATAGAATATAAATTAAACTTTGCCAGTTGTAACGGATTTTCTATAATAAAACATTCGATTAAATTTTAAGATATTGTACAAAGCTTGCCTTGCTTATCAGCAGTGAATAGAATGGATACTTAGACTAATTACCTTGATATTGATCTTAATCTTTGCTCTTGCTTACAGGATCGTTTAATCTCATTAATGAATCAATTGACTATTAGTTAGCTTCTTATTCTTGCTGATATTATAAATCCTTCATGAATTTGTCGAGCTGTTTTAGATGAAACTGACTGTTCGCTATTACACGAAAGTAACGAAGAGGAAAGAGTTCAAATACAATTTAAAAGATTCATTCATTAAGAAGTTAGCAAGACAATAGCAGTATGATATGCTATTTATTTTCTATTTTATTAGACTATTTGATTGATTATTAATCAAGAAATTAAGCGATCTAATCAATATTTTAGTTATATATCTTTAATGCCACATAATTCTATTTAATATATAACTAACTCAATAATTAGAAACTTATAATTTTTATTTAATATTAGTTGTGTAATAAATTTTTATGCAAATTTTATTTTTTCTTATTGAATGATGATTTTATTTAGTAAATTTCCTCATAAAAAAATTAATTATTATCAAATTGATTAATAAAGTTAAAATAAGTATGAAAAATTATTAAAGGTTCTTGCTATATATTATGATAAGCTAAGAAATTTGAGCAGCTTGTGATTTTGAGGAATTATTCATTAATGAATAGAATTATTAAAATTCTATATTATTATAATTAGAGAATTGTTTATTTTTATTCAGCATTATTTTTAAAATAGACTAAATTTTAACAGCCCATTCTCGATAAAAATAAAATAAATGGAGGCCTCAGAGAACTTTCATACTCAACTATTATCAAGCTAAGCTAAGAGAATTAACAAACTATAGAAACAATCAAACATCAACTTAGAAAGAAAAAATTCAGAGAATTACCACACGAATCTAAGCTTATGTTTGAGTGAAATATTTTAAAAACTCTCTTGTTATACTTACTTAAAATACTAATATTTAAACATTAAACCCCTACATAAACCCTATTAAAACTCTAATAAAGTATGCACTAATAGTCTACTTTTATCAATCAAAAACTCAATCAAACTACTGAAAGGGTTTTGGGGTTTTGAATAGAGCAAACTTAACAGAGAGCGAATGTCGCAGACAAAGTATGAAGTTTGAAAGAGACTTTATTCAAATATTTAGCCGCTGGAGTCAATGAACATAGATGCTGGAGCTGGCAGCAAGAGAAGAAACATAGGCCCAAGCAAGCCTTAAGAGGAAGAAAAGAAGAGAAGCAAGCACCTACTAAAGAATTTTAAATCTGACTTAAATATTCATTAACTTAACTTTAAAACTTATTTATACACATTCAATGTCCCTTATTTTGGACACTTCTAAGCCAAATAATTATCTGCTCTCTTCGCTGAACTTTTTATAAAATCTACTGTATCGATAGTTAGGTCGTGCATCAGGTGGTATGGCAGCAATTTCTTGTAATGACCTTTTAATATACCCCAGTAGGGCTGTAAGGCACGTTGAACACTGGTGTTATTCTAAGTTGCTCATAAATCTTATTTGTTTCTTTTGTCTTATGAACAGAAAGATTATCAATGAATAGTATAATCTCTTATTCAGGGTACTTCTCATTCAGTTGCTCTAAGAATTTAATAAACTGCTCTATCTTAATTGAGCGAGGATGAATAATGTAGGTTTCTAAACCAGCATCCTCGCTAATACCTCCAAGAATTGCCATTGTTTATACCTTGACTTTCTAGTCATATACCTCTACATTACTATGTCTCTTATATTCCAAGACTTCTAGATGAAAGTGTTAAAGGTAAACACAGCCTCGTCAGCATGTATAATCTTAATTTTATTCTATTAATCTCTCTGCATTAAATCATAAATATAATTTAAATTGTTGTTTTAAAATGGCAGAGTGAAATCAATCAATCACTATCTTGATAAGATTCACACCTTTGTAAGATATACCATTTCGTTTATAAATGTTTGCAACAGACTATGCAGAGATCTTCAACTCAGGGAACTGGCGATGAAACATAATAGCTCGTTAGTCGAGAGAGAAGTGAGCCCAATACTTCAAAGTATTTTCATTGATAAGATAGTCAATATGCTTCTATAGAAACTTTGAATTCCTCTTAGACATAGAATTCAGCTATTATTGCTCTAATTACACTGATTTCAAGCAGTGAGAGGGAACAGTTGATTGACTTCGCTTTAAGAGTAGTGCAATAGACTTATAGTTCATGACTAGTTTAACTTATTCATTATATATATCACATCCATATCGCAGTTTATACACCAAATCTATATACTCTTCTCCATAATAGACCCCCAAAAGCTTGTAATTTTGTCTCGCATTTAATTAATAACCCCAACCTCTAACTATTTCCCTACAAATCAAAGCACTTATAAATCTCATTAAGGGGGTTTGGGGTTTTGATTTTAAGATATTAATAAAATACATTTGATGTGGGAAAATACAAAAATATATAGGTAACTGTAATTGTTAATAATTATAACAGCTAATAATTACCTATAGCTTTCAATCTAATTTGATTTAGCCAACTTTTAATTTTAAACTTAATTGTGCAGATATTAATTATATAGTTTTTATTAATTTTAATTTTATTACAAGATAATAATGACCAAATTGTACAGTATTAATTGTACAGTTTTAATCTTTCTAAGTTTTAAATATTAGGGCGTAACAATTAATTGTACAATTCTACATTGTACAGTTCTGATCTTTTAAGAGTTTTTATTGTACAATTAGCGTGCTTTTCTAGAAGAGATTATTATGTAAGAATTAATTAATTTGTAAATATGGTTTACAAACACAGAGTTTTGCTTCATCTTCTGATTCTTTGTTATTAGGCCACATTGAGATCTTCTTCGCGGTCATGAGTATCCTCAATTACAGTCTGCTCATCCGTCAACATCTCTCCCTTTCCCTCTTCATCTAATCGCTGCCTAAAGTGCATTGCTAACTAAATCTCGTTGAAGGGAAACTTATCATCTTCCTTTTTTATCTCTTGAGTGAAACTGAACCTTCATTAGCCTGGTCTCAAAAGATTTCTTGTTATATAGCTAATTTTGTCAAATGGCAATTGGTTCGAATCGCTATGATCTAGTACTACTGAAACCTGATAATGGGTTGCTTGTACTTGAGATTAACCGGATACCCCTCGCCCTCAAAGAATCTTTTTAAATCATCAATCTTTTTTTTTCCTCATCGTAGAAAATGTCTCTCTTAGTCTCACCCATTATGACAATTTGAGTTTCTGATTACGTCTTGGCTGATTCAATACAAAATGTCTTATTAAGCATCTTGAAATCCTCAGTTATGAAGATTTTCCAGATATATTTTGCAAGAGTAGTTTTTCCTGTATTAGGCTCACCATAGAACCAGACGACATTTATCTTATCAGCATATTTTCTGAATATCACTCTATAAAGCTTGTTAACTGCATCAAAGTATATCATTTCTTCCAGAGCCTTTTAATCTAGCCGTTGTCACCCTAGCTATGTTGTACATGGTTTTTACAGGAAGCTGTGTAATTATTAGAGTTTTGTTAGTTGAGGTGGTGGCTTGGAGATTAGCTTCTTTTCAAAGTTCATGTAGGTCACCAATTTCTTGTGATTTTTCACAATTTCCTCGCCCATTTGAGAGTCGTTTTATTATAACTCATATATTTCATCAACACTGCTTATCTTATATGATCTAATCAATTGGTTGAACAGATCTTAAACTCTATTAGGAGCTTCTTAATTCGATATGGAAGAATCTCTATTGCTCGTATTAATTTTGATCTGGACCTTTGAAAATGCAATGAACTCCTTAAAGAATTGGGAACCCCCAAATTCTAACTATACATGTTCATAGTTTGCATACAGCTTTCTAAGATTGATCTTGCCAACTAATGAGTATTTGAACCAAAGGCTGCAGAGTGTCTTAAATCAGAGATAATCTGGTTTGCTAAAGTAGTTCTTGCACAATCCTAACCAGTCTAGCTTCAAATGTACGTTGAGGTACTATCTGGTACAATTGTCTTTCTTGCACAGTATAACGAGAGAATGGCTAAATTTTTATGTCAATTTTTCAAGAGATTCAGTTACTTAAGATTAAATCTATCCACCCTCGTCTGTTTTAATCTCAAAGACAAAGAAAAAGTGTTCATTTGTCCTTATATCTTCAGACTAGGACGTCCTCATATTCATAGGTAATCGCTTTAATTCTAAATTATCACTAATCTTAGGCATTTAAACCATATTTGCATTCTACCTTTTAAATGTATATTCCATTATCTTTTATTATATATTTGATTAATAATAATCTCTTCTAGAAAAGCACGCTAATTGTACAATAAAAACTTTTTAAAAGATCAGAACTGTACAATGTAGAATTGTACAATTAATTGTTACGCCCTAATATTTAAAACTTAGAAAGATTAAAACTGTACAATTAATACTGTACAATTTGGTCATAATTATCTTGTAATAAAATTAAAATTAATTAAAACTATATAATTAATATCTGCACAATTAAGTTTAAAATTAAAAGTTGGCTAAATCAAATTAGATTGAAAGCTATAGGTAATTATTGGCTGTTATAATTATTAACAATTACAGTTACCTATATATTTTTGTATTTTCCCACATCAAATGTATTTTATTAATATTATTAATAAGCATAAATCACTCTCAAGGGTTGAAACGAGAAGAATTAATCCCAATTTTTTCATTAAATTACACATGTTTTTTGTAATTTTTCACATTATTTTTTTTAAGTAAAATTTTGTTTGCTAAAAATATGATGCAAATCATTGGTTTGAAGTAACATTCGGTTATTTTCATTGAATTCCATTATTCTGCATTTGCACCAGAATATGATAATATATACATCCCACCATACTTAAACCGAATGCTGCTTCAAACCAATGATTTGCATCATATTTTTAGCAAATAAAATTTTACTTAAAAAAAATAATGTGGAAAATTACAAAAAACATGTGTAATTTAATGAAAAAATTGGGATTAATTATTATCGTTTCTACCCTTAAGAGTGATCTATGCTTATTAATATTATCTTTATATTGTTATCTAACTCTTAATTGCTCCGAAGCAGATATCTTAAGTATCAAAAATACCTTTTGGTTAGATATTGCCCTCCATAAAAATTTTGCACCGACTTAAATTTTCGGAAAATCTTTGCACCGACTTATAACCCCCCCCCTATTTAAAAGTATTTGCTATTTTATATTTATTTGAGTGAAATAAAAGAATACCTCGATGTAGAACTATTTGATGAGGATGACAAACTTTTAGCTTAAATGGGTTATAAGCAAGAGTTGTATAGATGATTTAACGCATTCATGTCATTATCATTTTGCTTCACAGCTGTTGGAGTAATCTCTAGCTGTTCCATCTTATTTCCTTATGGATTGGCGACAGGAGGACTTGTCGTAATGACGTGGTGCTGGATTATTGGATCAATTTTTACTATTTTTAATTGTTTGGCTATGGCTGAGATCCGCTCTTTATATCCTTCAGCTGGAAGTTTATACCATTGAGCTGCTCTGCTATCTCTTCAAAGATGAGCGCCAATCTCATCTTACATCTGCGGATGGTTTAATTTTCTGGGAAACGCAGCAGGAGATGCTAGCTTTGCTTATGGGTATGCACAAGTGACTTCAGCAGCAATTACCTTAGGAACAATTGGAAAAGTTCAACTTCCTACTATAGCACTAATAGGCATGGCAGTATTAGTTTCATTTTTTTGGGCCCTCAAAAACATCATGAGAGTGGATCACTAGGGATGATTTAACAATGCATCCGCTATATATTAGCTTCTTAGTACTTTTATAGTAGTAGCTTGCCTCTTAATTGCATCTCCTCAACATTCATCATCAGACTTTGTTTGGACTTAATACAATAATTGATCTAACTTGGTAAGTTAAATTATATGGTGGAAAAGATATTTATATTTTATATTTGGAAAAATTAAACCTAAATATAAATTTTATTTTAGCCATATTTCATTTTATTTTTTAATATCTTGATATGGCTTTTCATTTATAGCTTAATTTATTTTAAATGATATAGAAACACTTTAATTAAAATTAAATTGAATTAAATCAAATAATTCGACGATATTAATGAATTAGAAAGGTTTCTTTATTATTAAATAAAAAAATGAATGTTTTTGTGATAACTCCTTTGTACCCTAATAATTAGTAAATTAAATTAATTTAATTTTTTTGAAATCATATAAATTATAGATAATAAGAGTAGGCTATACATGCTGTATAGGATTACTGATGTGTTTATTCAGTTTTTCAGGTTATGAAGGAGTAGCGCATATGGCTGAAGAAACAAAAAATGCATCTCAATCTGCTCCCAGAGAAATAGTTTATACCTGTATAGCTTCTGCTTTTACTGGCTTACTCTATATTATATTTATCTATTATAATTCAATATATTGGTGGGCATTTATATTGCAGCTAGGACTATAATTTAATAGTTTCCTTTTTATTAAAAATATAAACTCTTTAATATATTATAGATAGATGCAATCTTAAACGGGGAGAGTGACTAGGGAGTTGTGAATGTCTACACTCTAGCATTCACGAATAAGAATGGCACTCTAAATCTAGGAGGTGTTGCAATGACAATTATTCTTATATTAAACTTGTTTTTTGCATGATTCAGTAGCATGACTTTTACTTGAAGAATTGGAATCGCAATGCCAAGAGACAATGCTCTTCCTGGCTCTAAGTTCTTATATAAAATTAACCCTTAACTAAGACACCTGATAGAACAATTTTCCTTGTGTTCTTTATTGATTTTGCTCTATGCTTGATTCCCCTTATAAGTGAGACTGCATTCAATACAGTTTTACATTTCAAATCATGTTTATTAAAACCCCATAGATTAATTAAGAAGCGAGGATAGGAGTTAAGAACAATTAGATTAAAAATTAATTATAATTGGCTAATAATTTAAATAATTAGGCTAAAATCAAATTAACACACCCTTATTTGATTATTTTATAAGGACAATTAATTGAGCCAATAGTTTTAATAATTAGCCCAAACATTATAATTATACACCAATAATAATTAATTCTTAATTTAATTGTTCTTAACCCCAATTCTCATGTCTTAATTGATCTATGGGGTTTTATAATAAAAGCTTAAATTCTAAGCTAATACTTCTTTGACGTGTATTGGATTTCAAATTTCTTATGCTATCCCAATTTTCTTTGTATTTGAAATTTTATTGTTGTTCATATATTAAATTTATAATTTAAAAAAGTTAAAAAAGTTAATAGTTTCTTAAGGTTGACAGCATCAAGAAAGACCTTCGTAAAGTGTTCATTCCATTTAGGTCCCTTCTCAGAGGTGATAGGCTGGATAGCTGTTATTTGGCTTTTCGTTACCTCAATATTTTCTTAATGCCTACTGCCTTTGATGATCAAGGCCATGAAAACGCTTAAAATTTCAATTACACAGGAGTAGTAGTAGCTTCAGTGGCTATTTTCGCTTTGATTTATTGGTTTTTATCTGCTCCTTATGGTGCTAGACACTTCTTCGTAGGTCCTTTCAGATACAGTATTTGTAATAGAAACTATAATCCCAATTATCATTATTTATTCAAAAAAACATAAAAAATTAGAAAGTATCTTGAAACCTACATCTGAGGAAGGAGCATCAAAATTATCACTCCTTGGTGCTGATTACAAAACAGCAAAGGATGGAAACAGTCACTTAAATTAAAATAAAAAACATCAAATTGCTTAGAGCTCCCCAATAATGGAAGAGGAAGAGGGGACTCAAGATTTTTAAAAATATTGATATAATCAGGCTATAGTATGATTATAAACTAAACCATCTAAATATTCTAAAAACAATTATAAATCAAATAATTTGAAAGTAATATTAATTAAATCTTAACAAATAAATTCCACTTTAATAAAACTCTTATGAATATTAAAAATCCATATTTTTAAATTAATAATAGAAATAGGAAATGTAAAGCATTATTGGAAATACATAACTTATTTTAATGGTAAATTTTTAAAGTTAGAATAAATATATATTTTGATTGAGGTCCTAATGTTTTATCTACTAAATATATAGAATTCAAATAATTTTAATTTAAGTATAGGGTATTAAATTAAGCTTTTTTATCAGCTGAGTTATTTAATGGGAAATTAAATTAACTATAAAAATAGGATCATTTTACAGTATAATTAGCAATTTTTACTGCTTAATGTAATTTGAATATGCAAGTAATCTATTAAATTAATTAAGCATTTAAATTGAGATATTAAATTGAAAATGCATTTGCAATTTTAATCCTCCTTAATATTTAAAAGCAAAGGTTTAAAAAAATATATATTATTAGGTATAAAGCAAAATAAAATGAAACTTAGTGGGAAATTATGCAAAACAAGAGTCATACAAGCGATTAAGTTTAAATTAAAAGTTTAAACAAAACAAAATTTATTAATATTATACTTATAAGCCTCAAGATAAACTATAAATTTAAATGTAAAACACTAGAATAAAATAGTAATAATCATTTTAATAATTAATTATAAAATAAATAAATTTTTATATATAAGAAATTTATAAGTTAATTTTTTCATATTTCTTTTCAGTTGTTATTCTTTCTATTTACTTTATTCAGAGGTTTAATATGTGTTAATTACTTAAAAATTTTATGAATAACTTAAGTAATATCATTATTTTTTGGTTTATGTTTGGGCATAAAATCGGTTAACTTATAAAAATAAATCAAGTTACAAGAATTCAATTGGTGGAATAATTACAATTCTTTTTAGACTAGGGATTATTATCTATGAATATACTTAATTAAATATTTCATTTGTTGGCAAGCATCAATCAATTAAAATTGAAATAAATTTAATCTATTTGTCGGTGTAATTGATAGACATCTACGCGAGAAAGTTCGAGCTAAAGTTGTCTACCTAGTACAGAAATTTATATAATGACTAGACGCAGTATAAATTTGATAATGGCGGCTTCGATATCTTTATTAAAATTTAAGAATAACTTTTATATCGCTGTGGGTGTTTCATTTAGAAATAGATCGAATTTCACCTATTCAAGTTATGTATCGCAGAATCTTTACAAATATTTCAGTTTTGAGAAAAATCTTAAATTTAAAATGAAGTTATGTTTGTTAAAATTCCTTTCAATTAATAAAAATGTGCTTATATATTTCACAATTTAGATTTAGGAAGTAGTGACTGAGTGGATTAATGTTGAAGGATAACCATCTTTTCAAATTACCGCTAAACTTAAACATAAATAATATTTTTTTTTTCTTCTATAAAATCTTATCAATATAGATGAATTAAAAAATTTTGATAAAATTCAACTTATCGTAAGATGCAGAGCAGTTGGCTCTAATTATAATTAAGTTTACGATTGACTTTGATTTTAAAATTTGCACTTCAGATAGATTTGCAAGTTTGTCTAAAACCTCTATTCGAGGCATTTACGGGGGATTTTACTCTGCACAAAATTTTAGTTAAAGCTGGCTTTAAGGAGCTAAATACAGTCAAAAAATAAAGTTCCAATAAATAAGAGTAGATATAAATTTAAATAAGTTAATTTTACTCTATCCAAGAAAATTTTAGAATTTAATTACATTTACTGGAAGGGTTAGGTTTTTTAAATTAACTTTATTTATAGCAATAGAGTCGACAAATGTAAATAGCAATAGAGTCGACAAATGTAATTAAAAAATTTCCCACTTTAAGAAATGCTACTGCTCTCTGTGCACCTGTATCTGAAGTATAAGATGATATTAATGCAGCAACTGTCCAAGTCGGGGTAATGAATTAATATTTATCTTAACTATATATATACTATGAAATCTCAAATAAGTTTTAAATAACATATATATTTCATAGCCAAGCTAACCCCCTTTTATTTTAAAACTATTTTGAATCAGATATTTAACGCAGATAATTTTAAAGACTATCTCCTTGTACCAAAGATATTGGTTGAGACATTTAACATACAGAATGCAGTGGCTCAGCAAGCAGTCTATTTACTTAAGAGAAATAAAGAAATACTATAAGATAACTGGATTTTCGCATCATGGGGTTCCCAAAATTTCACTTCTTAAGAAACAATAATAATGACTATATAAAGTTTATAGTCACATATAAATTTACAATAAAGATAGAAGATTAACACATCTATAATTTTTTTCTTAAAAATTTTTGTAAAAATTATTTATTGCCTAAAATTTAATTGAACTTTCATATTAAATAAGTGTAAACATATGAAACAAGCCTCAGAAGTATGTCATTTCTTTAGGCTAATACAGATAACACAATATTTACATTTATCCTAGGAATGAATGACTAGATAACTATTACAGAGAGAAAGGTAATTACACTTCTAGACGCTTTATCAAAATAATATATAATAAAAAGATATTCACAATAAATCATAAAAAATTTCTTATAAAATAGTCAATTAAATTAGCGATTCTTTGAATTTAAAAATTTTCCATAAATTTATTCTATTTTTACTCCCTTTTCAAAATTAAGTATTGATATAATATAATATTATCAAGTACTGGTGGTTTATTATAACTTATGATAATAGCACTGGCTTTTTTAACTCGCAATGTACAATAAAATATGTTCTATCTCTCAGATTTTAAGAAAATATCTCTATTTGATGAATCTCAGTTTAATGACAAGAAATAAGCTAAAAATAAAGATAGTGAGAATGGAACTTTTATTTTTCAATTTTATTTTATTATAAAACTATAAAACTATAAAAAAAATAATTATTGTATTTTAATAATAAAAACTAGAAGAAAATCAATTATTAAAAAGGGAAATTAAAATGATAATTATACCCCTGAGTAATTTGCGAAGATGAAACAAATTTCTTGGTAAACTTTAAGCATTATAATTAAATTAATGAGATAATTTTAAAACCGATATAAAAGTCAAAATAATTATATTTAATTAGATATTTTTTGAAATGACAATATATGAAATTTATATTTAATATTTAGTAATCTTCACTTGCGATAAAAACACCATCATTTAATATATATTTATTTTTAAATTGATTCTTAAAGTGATATGATCTAAAATTAAATATTTATATTATTAATCTAGTATAATCAAAATGGGGAGATCGTTATAAAATAATCAAAAATGATAAGAATTAAGATTATGTTTCAATCTATGAATACGGAAACGTGTTTTTAAACAGTCTAAATCTATGAATTTAGGATTAGAATTTTGGGGGGAGAAGTTTCCTGCCCCAAAAGGTAGTTTCCTGCCCCCAACATTAAATTTTATGTTTTTTGCAATAAATTTAATAGAAACAAATAAATTTCAATTTCAATAACCATAACCATGTACTATAAACATTTATTATTATATAATTTTCAAGGTACATAATTATTCTTTATCAAATTATAAATTATTAACAAGGCTAAAATAAGTGTTTTGTTTTATTAATTAATGTAATTTTTATTAAATTTAAAAATTGATTATCAAGGTAGAAATGATTTTTGAAGCTAAATTTAAATAAAAAACTACATAATAATTGATAATAAAGATTCTTTGAAAATTATAAAAATTACATATTTTAATGTATGGGGCAGGAAACTACCTTTTTGGGGGCAGGAAACTTCCCCCCTTGGATGCACATAAAATTTTGGGGCAGGAAACTTCCCCCCCCAGAAATTTTAATTATCAATATTACTGAACTATTCATACTTAATCAACATTTTCCAACTTATTTCTATTTTTGGGCAGTGACTTTTTCTTCTCTTCTGATGACTTTCATAGCAACTTTTTCTTGTGTTTTTGTCAAAAAATTTAGATATCTTCAGAGTATTTTCCTTGAGTTATCTTCAGGGTATTTTCCTAAAAAAAATTAAAAAATTGAATTTCATAGTAGCAAATGCAGCAATAGCAACAATAATAGCAACAGTAGTAGAATTAACAATAGAAATAATTAAAACAATATTACTTACAGTTCTGCTAAAATTTTAGATACTTTTAGAAATTTAAAATTTGTCAATTATTTGTCTTTTTCATAAACATCTTCTTCATCATCTTCATTATCAACATACTGAAAACATGAATTTAGAAAATTGGATCTTTGTAAGAAAAATCCTAGAACTGTAAACAATATTGTTTTAATTATTTCTATTGTTAATTCTACTACTGTTGCTATTATTGTTGCTATTGCTGCATTTGCTACTATGAAATTCAATTTTTTAATTTTTTTTAGGAAAATACCCTGAAGATAACTCAAGGAAAATACTCTGAAGATATCTAAATTTTTTGACAAAAACACAAGAAAAAGTTGCTATGAAAGTCATCAGAAGAGAAGAAAAAGTCACTGCCCTAAAATAGAAATAAGTTGGAAAATGTTGATTAAATTAATAATTAATTAAATTTAAGTATAAGTAGTTAATCTAATTTTATAATTAAAATCTCTAATCTTAATTCATAATCTCGACAGTTTGAAACACATTAGTATACTTTGATTTGAACATAATCTTAATTCTTATCATTTTTGATTATTTTATAACGATCTCCCCATTTTGATTATACTAGATTAATAATATAAATATTTAATTTTAGATCATCTCACTTTAAGAATCTATCTGTATATTAAAAATCTATAAATAATGAGAATCGACTATCACTTAAGAATAAGGGCTAAGAATTATCTGTAAGTCAGGTGTTTCAAAGTCCTCTCTGACCATCTACTATTGTGGGAGAAACATTCCTCAATTAAAACAATTTAAGAAATATTTCAAATAGTTTAATTATAAAGTTTATGTGAGAAATTTTATTAAATATATTAACAAAGAAGATATTGAATAAAATAAAATTAAAGTTTCTAATTATGATGATAATTTCACAAAAGCAGCAATTTCTAATAAAAATATTGATAAATATTTGTGGAAATTGTTCTTATGTTTTTCTTTTTCATTTTAATATTAAAATGAAGACTAGTTAGATTCTCTATATTTGCTCAATTCAAGCCCAATAAAAAAGAAATAGGCTCTAGTAGGTGGCTACACTAATCAATCTATAGACATAAAATTGAAAGTAGGCTTCCAGAGTGCTCAGTAAAAATACTCAGATTAAAGTTTGGAAGCTATAACTATGGATAGCTATAATGTTTTTTAAAATCTAAAGCTCTCCATATTCAATAGAAAGGCTTGTATAATTAAATTTCTGTTCACATACTTTTCAAATTGAGATTCAAGAATATTGCCTCTCCTATATATAAAGAATAATAAAATTTAATTGAGACATTTAGATATGGGATATTTGAACTGATAAATTATAAAATCAAGTAAATTTTAAAGATTTGCAATTATATAGTAAGAGAGTTAGTACCATTAAGAAATAGCTACTTTACTAGGATGGAGTAAGTAAGCTACAGTAAGAATTCGATATGATTAAAGTTATAAAATAAATTAAAAGAGTTAAGCTTTTGACGAACATTTTACTCTCTCAGTAAACTTTGATACTTTTTATACTTTATGCTTATATTTTATTTCATATTTAGTAGAAATCACTGCTTCCCTATTTCAAACAGAATTTATTAGCATTCAATGATTATAATAAGTAGAAAGAGGCAGCGTTGTCTTTATTCAAGAAGACTCTTATTAAAGAAGAATTGATAAGCGGACTATAGAGGATAATTTAAAATAAGCTGTGAAGAGAGCCAATAAATATAAAACATATCAGAGAATAATCAATTGCATTAAATTTACAGTATTATTTCATTGAATATTTATAATGTCGTTTTATGATTGAAGGAAATTCTCATATAGCTTTTAAGTAATTTTTTATTAATTTTAGCTTAAGCAACTTTGATATCAATTTTGATTAAAAAAATGGAAGCAATAAAAATTTATAGTCTTTTAAGTCAAGTGTTAATAAAGAATAATCAAAATCTTTGCGAAAATAATCAGCTGTTTATTATGATGATCTTGATAAAAAAAATTAGCAGCCACTACTGATTTATAAAAGGGTGCTAAAATTTAATATTGTTGCTTATAAATGAAGAAAAAATTAATAAAAAATAATTTATATTAGATCTATTTTAACTCTCAGATTTGAGCTAACATATAATTTGCATATTTATCAATATTTTTATTCTATAAGCTAATTAGACATCTCTTAAAAAAGTCCTATTATTCCATAAATGAAATAAAAAATGATTTTGAAGAAACCTAAATAGGTAGATAAAATTATTTAAAATTTATAAGAATAGAGAACAGCCAGAGAACGCCAATAGCTTAAGGTGATCACTCTTAAACTTTGAGATTAAATCAATCATCTAGAAATACATTTTTAATTTTCCAGGCATATCTATATGTCTCTAGCTAAAGATTTATTGATATTATAAGTCTAAATATACAATTAAAATACGTAGAGAGATAATGAGGCTTATTTTGTGAGAAATCCTAAATAGAGCAATCTCCCTAAAATTAAGTTTCTACAAGTCATTTATATTAAAATAGATGTACATAATCTTAACCCCTTTTATCACTTATGATTCCATTTAGATGAGGCCCGTGAAAAATTATAAAATTAAAATTATTGTCAGAATGCCTAAAATATTTTAAATTAATGCAAATAATGAAAAAAGTCATTAATAAAAAATAATAAAATATAAGTTCAATTTCTTTATTGTTAAAGGGTTTAGAATAAATGCTATAAACTATTTAGCTTAAAAATTTCTAAGAATGAAACATCATACTGTTAATTTGAAGAAAAAAAAAACATAAATAAAGTAAATCACTATCAATCTAATTAAGATAATGAGTCACGATTTTTAATATGAAAGTATATTTACAATTATAATAAAGAACAAATAAACTTCTAAAATTTACCTGTAAAAGTATTAAAGAATTTTAAATATTTTTCTTAAGAATGAGACAATTATAATAATAAATATAAATAAAGATGTTATAATTTGCAATATCTAGCATACAAAATTAAATTATCTAAATGGTAAATATATATTTTAATGTAATTGAGAAGGATAAAACTTTTTTACCACTTGTCTTCTTGTTGATCAAATTTCTCCCTGAGTATGAAGAGTGCGAGTATGGTAAGCCACACTTGCTTCATGTTTTGCTTTCCATTTTCATTCAGCATCTCCATCATGGCTTTCTCAAATTCTTCGCTACATGGCTTGACCACATTCTGAGCAGATAATGCCAGGAACATAAAGAGAGCTTTGCCATTTGTCCACATGCCTGCACTTGAATGAGCATCAATTAGAGTCTCAAGGGTGGGTATCAAAGTTCTTGTAGCTGAAGAAATTGATTTTAAAACTGATGTACTTAAACTTATACTGCTTTAAGGTCTATATGTAGCCTTGATTTCCTTTACTTCCTCCTCATCATCATAATCATCATTAAATTCAGCCTTCATTTTAATTTTTGATTCTTAATTTTTAGATCCAATCTAAACTTTACTCTTGTTGCTTAAACTTTATAGTTCCTTTGATCTCTAAGGAATTCTCATGGTTGATTAATCATAAAGTCTTGCTGTCCATAATTTTTGTTGCAGATTTCATTAAAGATCTTTCAAAAGAAATATATTGGGAATAGAGGGCACTTAAATATTAGTACTAAATGTTATAGACTTACTTGATTTTCTTTATTTATATATTTAAAATAGTTAAACTATCTAATTAAAAATACGTTTTAGCACTGACTGCAGTTTATATACGATAGAATTCAATTTAAAGGAGTCAAATTTTAAATGAAAATTTTCTATGATATTAATATAGTATATTCAAAATGGGGAAATTGTAAAAATAAAAATAAAATTCAAATTCAAATATTACTAATTCAAACTGCCTAAATTTTGTAAGGGGTTTAAATAGAATTTGATATAGTAAGTATCCAAAAATGTCTGTAAAAAATGGCCGTTACTATGCACCAACTTCAACAAAAAGTTGGGAAGTTCGAATCCTGCTTTGGAAATTCTTTTATTTTTGTGTTAATATTATTTTGATTTATTATTAAAACAAAAATAAAAGAATTTCCAAAGCAGGATTCGAACTTTCCAACTTTTTGTTGAAGTTGGTGCATAGTAACGGCCATTTTATACAGACATTTTTGGATACTTACTATATCAAATTCTATTTAAACCTCTTGCAAAATTTAGGCAGTTTGAATTAGTAATATTTGAATTTGAATTTTATTTTTATTTTTACAATTTCACCATTTTGAATATACTAGATTAATATTGCTATTAAATTAAAAAAGCAATTTAGTTTTTTGACAAGTATCAATCATTGCTTTTGCTCTAAATCCAACATCCCTTCTAGTTATTCCTTTTCTAATAATATATTTTTAAATTAATATACAGAAATTTAAACTTGTATTTAAATATGCTACTCAAAGAGGCCGCAGAAAAGTTGGTTGTTTAACAACAGCTTAGCATTTCATCATTGCATAAGATCTATTTTTTAAATAATATAATAAATATTATACAAAAGAATTTCAATTTGATTTATTTAAAAGTTATCTATTATGATTGCTTAATTTTTTAATTAAAAATAACAAGTTAAGTTTTACTCGCTTCGTGAGCTACTTGTAGGTAAAAATTCTAGAATTTCTGCCTTTCATAATACCTTCTTTGATTTAATCTTAATTATATATAAAATTCTAACAGTCTAATTTATATGTAAAATCTATTATATTATTGTTGATTAATATTATGATCAGCAGATGAAGTGGTGGGTATCAGGACCTTCTTGAGTTCTCCAGAGTGCTTATCTTCTTGTTTCACTACTCTGATAAAAGCTTAATGCAATTTAATAATATGAGTCGAATGAGAAGATGGGGATTAATTTTGATTTTAATTTGATTTGTTATTTTAAGCGAATAATTGCAATTTAATGCAAAAAAAATTTTTACTTTATATAATCTGTTTCTTCGCACATCTCCTGATATTTTATTGATAATTTTTACTCTTCAGCTTTTATTTCAGGTCCAATGTTAAATAATTTAAAAATAAATTGAAATATTATTCAAAAAATATATAAAATTATAGTTCTTGGCATCATTATTTAAAATTCTTTGATCATTATTTTTGCAGTCAATTTGAATAGAGCCTCTCTTACCTCTAACATCTTAAATTCATATCCCCTTATTGAGGTTTATAAGTGCTTTGATTTTTAGGGAAGTAGTTAGATGTTGGGGTTACTAATTAAATGCGAGACAAAATTACAAGCTTTTGGGTGTCTATTATGGAGAAGAGTATATAGATTTGGTGTATAAACTGCTATATGGATGTGATATATAATGAATAAGTCAAACCAGTCATGAACTATAAGTCTATTGCACTACTCTTAAAGCGAAGTCCATCAACTGTTCCCTCTCACTGCTTGAAAGCTGTGTAATTATAGCAATAATAGCTGAATTCTTAGCCAAAGAGGAAGTCAAAGTTTCTATAGAAGCATATTGACTATCTTATTAATGAAAATACTTTGAAGTATTGGGCTCTCTTCTCTCTCGACTAACGAGCTATTATGTTTCACCGCCAGTTCCCTGAGTTGAAGATCTCTGCATAATCTGTTGCAAACATTTATAAACGAAACGGTATCTCTTACAAAGGTGTAAATCGTATCAAGAGAGTAATTGATTTCACTCTGCCATTTTACAACAACAACTTAAATTATATTTATAATTAAATGCAGAGAGCTTAATAGAATAAAATTAAGTTTATTCATGCTGACGAGGCTGTGTTTACCTTTAACATTTTCATCTAGAAGTCTTGGTATAAGAGACATAATAATGTAGAGGTATATGACTAGAAAGTCAAGGTATAAACAATGGCAATTCTTGGAGGTATTAGCTAGGATGCTGGTTAAGAAACCTATGTTATTCATCCTTGCTCAATTATAACAGAGCAGTATATTAAATTCTTAGAGCAGCTGAGAGAGAAGTACTCTGAATAAGAGATTATACTATTAGTTGATAATCTTTCTGTTCATAAGACAAAAGAAACAAGGAAGACTTATGAGCAACTTAGAATAACACCAGTGTTCAACGTGCCTTACAGCCCATAGTTTAATGGAACTTAATTCTACTGGGTATATTAAAAAGTCATTACAAGAAATTGGTTCCATACCACCTGATGCACGACTTACCTATCGATATAGTAGACTTTATTAAAAGCTCAGCGAAGAGAGTAGATAATTAGTTAGCTTAAAAGTGTGCGAAATAAGGGACAGTGAATGTATATAAATAAGTTTTTTAGTTAAGTTAATGAATGTATAAGTCACATTTAAAATTCTTTAGTTGGAGCAGGATTCTCTTCCTTTTCTTCTACTTCCAGCTTTCCTGCTCCTAAGTTTCTTCTCTTGCTGCCAGCTCCAGCATCTATGTTCATTGACTCTCGCGGCTAAATATTTGAATAAAGTCTCTTGCTAATTTCATACTTTGTCTGCGACTTTCGCTCTCTGTGAAGCTTGCTCTATTCCTTCATCAAGAAGATGCCAGTACCAGATTTTTCTAATGAGTTAAGCTACAAATCTTACTTGAAATATAAGGCTGCTTCTGCAGCTCTGATAGTCAGCTCTCACTTATATTGATCCCTTGTTTGTCTTTATCTTCTGAAGAGATGCGGTACCTTTTCTTTTGAGATTTTTGAATAATTTCTTTCAAGTAATCTCCTTTAATCGTTACAAGTATGCCAAAGAAATAGTTTCTTTCATGTAGTTTATTTGACAACTACTACTTAGTAGGCGGTCGAGCGAAGCCTCTGGGTCGTTCATAGCATCATCATATAAGTTAGTCACTGAGATTTCTGGATAGTTTTGAATCTCTGCAAACTTTACATCTTAAGTTTTCAATGCTTTCTTCTCTTCGCAGAGTATAGCTCTTAGAAATGAAATTTTAGAACCTTCCATCGTTGGCAAGAAACAAACCAGCTACATAATAAAGATTAGTTACTATGAGTTCATAACCTTGCTGCACCAGGTAGCGGTGCAAATCCTCCTTGCTTCTAAATCTTTGAATCAATTCTTGTGCTTGCACTCTTTTCATTGCATCATTCATTGACTCCATCTTGTATACAGATCTATGAAATAATATTCAAATTTAAGTTTATTGATTTCAATTATTGTTCTCTCTAAAACTTACTATTAAATATGAGCATCATATAGGAGGTCAACATCTAAGAAGGATGTGGAGAAGGTTTTGAGAACTGGTTTAAAACTTGAGAGATTAATATCAATTTCTACTGTTATAGTTCCATATTTTTTAATTTAAATTGGTACGTACTTAATTAGGAGCAGCTCCTAAAATGCTAGTACTTAATTATGATCATTAATTAAAGCTAGTATTTTATTAGGGTCACCCTAATTTTAATCATAAAATCACAAAATACCTTCTAAATCAGTACGTACTTAATTAGGTGCACCTTCTAAATCGGTACGTACTATAATCAACTTATTATTGATAGTAAAAATGGTTACTTTCTCACCCATTTTTATAGCTGGTTCGTCTCTTAGTGCTCATTTATCTTTGCTAATATTCTAAGAATTTCCCTTGATACTTGTAGGCTTGCAAAGCTCTCATATAAGCTCTCAGTTATAGAGGCAGTTTTATAATTTTAAATTCAAATTTAAATATGAGCGCTAACATTTTAAGAAAAACAACAGCACTTCCATAAAACTAAATGAGACTTACCTTTGGCAGCAATAAAAAGTTTGATAGCTGTGAGATAAACTCTCATAAAGAACTACCAGAGCTATCACTTGAAGTCTCTGTTATTAAAATTAAAATTAATAATAGAAAATAAATGGCAAATAAGTCCGTGGAAAACAGAGAGGAGGAGAAAGGTAGTAATGAAATTCCTATGCAAACTGAAGAAGTTGACGTATATTTTTGTGAGGTGTGTGAGAGAAATTTCGCTCATAAATCTAGCTGGTACATACATATGAAGGAGCATAGAGAAGCTAAGCCCACAGAATACTAAAAGCACGATAAAATTGATGGAAAGTATGATTGCTTTGAGTGTCATAAGCAATACTCTCATACAAGAGACTTGAAGAAGCATCTATTAAAAGCTCACAAGAAAGATATAGTAGTTGAGAATCATGAAGTTGTGCTGAAGCTTCTCAACAAAAGAAAAGCGAGGGAATATTCTAAGGTCGTTTTGCCTGAATAAGCAAGAGAGTTAGAGTACGTTAGGAAGGCACGCAACCAACTGACCTCTGAAATAACAAAAATTATGATCAAGATTCAATACAAGAAAATACCGGTTCTTGCTTAAATTGACCTAGATACTTCTCTTTAAAGCTACCTAATATTAGAAGACTCCTTTGATAAGAAAGTTATCAATGATCATCAATACGCATACAAGGTGTATCCCTTCAACTATCTCTTAAGTGATGATAAATATTAGATGGAGTTTACTAACGAGTATCAAGTATTCACTCAAGCAAAATTTTAAGAGTGTAAGTACTTAATCAAGCTAGATGCTGTTCTGCTCGCCAAAGATCATGTTGCTTTCAGACTCCCACTCTATGAAATGACCCTCAGAGATTTCATTAATGATCAAAGGAATCATAAGTAGCTTGCTTTGATAGCAACTTAAACCTTAGAAGGCATAAGAGAGTTACATAAGTTAGGCTTTGTTCACAGAGATTTGAAGCCTGAGAATATAATGATAAACTTTTCACCTGTAAGAGTGACAATTATTGACTTCAACAGAGCATTAAGAGTGGAAGTATCAAGGCTAGGAAGTGTAATGGGAACTCCAGGCTATTATCCAGAAAGAGAAGACTGGAGAGACGGAGACTTTCATTGGGATTTGTGGGCAATATCAGCAATAATAATTAAATGCGATATGCCACGCAAAGATTATTATTCAACAAGGTGTGAAAAGGATGCGAAGCAAAGAATTAAGCAATAAAATAGATGGCAGAGTAAGTAATAATCAAGCCAAACCCGCGATCAGACATATCGATAAAGTAAATAGAATAGTGGATGAGTAAAATAAACTACAGACCTCTTCAACATGATCCAAAAGTGCATTTTGAGTGATTAAATCAAATACATTTACTATATATTTCACATTAAAAACTATTAATAACCCCAACCTCTAAAATATTCCCTATAAATAAAAGCACTTATAAACCTCAACAAGGGGTTTTGGGGTTTTGATTGTCAATGGTTAATAATATTGCTCAAGTATAATTGAATCGGGGAATATAATTAAAAATAATAATTAAATGTTAATTAACTTTTTTTTAACTTAGAAAATATGTTACTTGTTCTTTAAATATTTAAAAATTAACTGATTTTACTAATAATATTACTATTTTATCGCATTGCGTAAGTGGGATAAATCGAGTTTAATTTTGGTATATAAATCTCGTATAATTAGAGTCGATTTATTGCGATAAAATAGTATTGCCAATAGTAAAGTTTGAAGGATTTTCAATTCCCTATCAAGCAAATACCATAGTGAGTATTTTTTGACAAAAGTTAACTGCCGCTACTTGGTAAATATATTTATTTTTTTTAATTAATTTCCCCGATTCAATATAATACTTGTGCAATAATAATTCATATTTTATATTTGAATAGGAGAAAACTTATCGCCAAAGCTAATAATTTCAAACAGACATCCTGGTGGTAAACTGGCAATAAATAATTTCAAGGCCCCCTTAGTCATGCCCAGTTTTTCCCCTTCATAGAGCCACTTCTATCAACTAAGAAAATAAATGTTTGCTTTGATGTGTCTATTGCTTTTATATTTTATATATATATATATATAATATATATTAATATTTTTCTCCTATTTCTTTCTTATGACTTTATATTAAAATATATAAGCATATTGAATAACTTTGATGCCAACGAAATTTAGAGATTAAAGTTTGTAATTGTTTTTTAGAAGAATATAAAATGAATTTATATCAATGATATCTTATTCCTATGGTCTCTCATTTTCTACTATTTAGATTTTTTCTTAAGGATTTGGAGGTGAAAAAGTTGGCACTAAACTCACAAGATAAGCTACTTAATCTTAGAATTTTGGACTTTATTGAGCAAGCAACAAAGAATTATTTTCTAATTAGAATAAAAAATTTAATGCTACTTTCTCATATTAATATCATTTTTTGTGTTTGCAATTGATTTCTTTAAAAAATTTAGTTATAAAATATTTTTAAACAAATTTTAATTTCATTTAAATTATATAAAATGTCGGTCCATTTGAGTAGTACGGAAATAAACTAGCAAGTCTTTCTTCTTTCGGTAAGCATCGCCTTCAAGTTGTTCAATTTCAACTTAAGTAGGCATTAATACTAAAATTTATTGCATTTTTCTATGCCAATTTATTTCAATATAAGAGTAAAATATAACAATGTTTTTGGGGCAATTTTTGGTTAGTTCTGACAACTTTGGAGTGATTTGGGATGCTTAGGTAAGATATTGATAACTGAGCATCAATTAGTAGCTTAAAAGAATATTTAGCTGTAAGTTTTCGTTTCTTGATTCTTCCATCTAGATACTGGGGTTCTTCAAGTCGCATACCTAACTCATATACCAAAATTATTAAATCTTAAATGATTGAACTTCTCAATTTATTTATCATCTTAATTTGAGAAATTTTATGAAATTAATAACAATTCTATTTAATGTTATAATTACTTATTTAAAGCTTCTCATGAAACTTTGTAAAATATTGTCACTTCTATTTTACTCATGAAACTTGTAAATTAATAAGCTTAAAATGGCTCTACTTTTGTAATGCCTTGACTCTTTAAGAAACCTTTTGCTTTCTTGGCAATCATTGACCACTCGACTTCTTTAAAAATTAAGTAAGAATGGAAATAAATAGCTAAATTAATGACTTAATTTTTATATAAAGTGTGATAAATCTCAGATACCTCTCTGTAATTATTAAGGAAGTAACTGGTAGGTATTCTCAGGCAATAAGCTCCGCCCTCTATTACAAGTTGCTTGATAAATTCCAGAGTCACCTTAACCTTTTGCTCTGGATTGATACCTCCAATCGTCATTTCGATGAGATCTTTGTTTTTTCTCCTTCTCCTGAACAAGAATGGTTGCGTTGTCTCCTACAATAGCATCATCATATTTTTCCCGTGCTTGTTGTTTTTCCATAACTTTACCTTCTACTATTCTATCCCCAAGTTCAATCTGTAACATGATGACTATAGTATCTGGATCTGTTGGGAAAGAGTAAGTTGCTTCCACTGGCTCCTCAAGTTCATTCACGAACACATAAGTCAATTTGATAGTTGCAATAGAATTCTAGAAAGTAACATCTAAGTGTTGTGACTTGAAATGCATTGTCTAATTCTGATATATTATTGCTCTTATATAAATAAACAATTCAATCTAAGAATTTGAGTTAAAAGCGAGTCTTTTATGAATAAATACTTACAATTATTAATAAATGATTCTTAAAGCTAAAACCATAGTGATTGTTAATCCAATAATGGCTACATTTACATCATCACTGTGCGCCACGAAAGCAACACCTTCACTCAACACTATGCACCACCACACCATCAAATCCACCAAACCGTCATCACATTGCACTCCTTGGGCACACTTAGGTCAATTATGAACCAAAGTGATCAATAGACTTCTCAAAAACAGAATCAGAAGGGCAGGCACATATCCTCAATTTCCCATCCACCATTTACATTTGTATTTATTATTTATCATAAGTATTAAATGATTTTCTTTAATTTTAAATTTGATATTTATTTACTATAAGTCAAGTTAAAGATGGGCAATTTTGTAACTAATTTTATGATTAATTAACCATAGCAATATATTTTGAATATAAATCTAAAATAACTATATATATATAATCTTAAATAAACTTATTCCTATGTAAAATGCAAAAGTGTCAAGCAATTATTTGCAAATATTTATTTGAATTAAGATCTAATCATCATTAAGACAATTTTTAATATTTTTTAATTATGCTTTACTAATACCACTTAGCAAGAAAATGCTTAGCAACTAAGACAATCACATCTCCGCGCTTAAGCGATAATAATGTTCAAAATTTAATGACTAAAATAATCAAAAACCAGTAATAATTCGAAAATAGTATTAAAATCAGACCATTAATACAGGAATTACTCATTCGACCATAGAGTGTTAAGAAATTATAGAAAAAATTAAATTTGGAAAATGATTATGCAAATTATTAATTTTATGAATATGTAAAAAATTTTATTCAAATTATATTTAAGGAAATTGATTTATACTTTTTAGGAATAATAATAATATAAAAAATGATACTCCTCCTCTGATTCCACATAAATTGCCTTGTCTAATGGAAGAAGATACTTAAATACTGGAAGATGTTGATAAATTCTTAGGTAAACCATATACAAGAACTCAAACAGGATTCCAACTTGAAGATGAGAATGAATTCAATAATAAAACTATCAAACTAAAACACTTAAATTGTTCTTACTCAAAATTACTTTGACAAATATTTTGTATCTCTATATATCTCAAATCTGTGATTTCAAGGCACTGTTAATTTCCCCATAATTTACTTTAAAAACTAAGAGATAACATAACTGGAGTTAAGCATGAAGTTCTAAATATGATGCGTTCCAATCCAAAAGGCTTTCAAAACCTGGGTGAGTTAGACAAATATCTCCGAAGTAACAGAATCAAAGTGCAGGACCCTTTTGCGCGTTAATCCTAGAAAGAAATTCATTGAAAATATTAGGAATAAATACACAAGCATGAACACTCTCAGGATGAAACGTAGAGAAACAATCGTAAATATTACTAGGAGAAAAACCCTTGCTGCTTCAGCAACTGCATTAAGGCATTATTATGGAATTGTAAAACAAATTGCTTATATTAAGTTATATCCTAAATTCTTTTAGAATAATCTACTCTCAATGTGAGTTCGTTCAATTAAAGCTCCCCAGGAAATTTTAAAGCAGCTTAGACTATGTAATTATTAAATCCTTAGCTTTTGACCATGCGATCATAAAAGACTTTGCATTCCAGAATGCCATCAACAGCTGTTAATATATTTCATAGGTTAGATTTTTTAAAATTCTTTATTTAAGTTTGATTTAAATGAGGTATTATTTAATTTTGTATTTCTTATTTATTGAATGGATCTAAAGCAAAAGCAGAATCATAATAGTAATCTAACTTTCATCATCAAGTTTTAAGTAATTTTTTGACAGATGCTGATTTTGCTGACATTAAAAGATATTTTATAAAATACTTGTAAAGTGATGGGTTTGTTGATTAAATGTTTATGATTATTGTTTATTTCTTAATATGTTATCTACCAAAACAAGTAATAATGAACTATACTTTAATTGAGGAAATTTTAGAGTATAAAAGGAATAGAAAGCATTTAAATATTGATTATTTAATTTAAATAATAAGCTATTGAAACTTAGCTTTTATTGCATTATTAAATGGAAAGAAAAGCATCTCAAACAACTCATCATTTGACTTTCACAATTGAGTTTCAATTAATTTGTGGTTTACTATTTTTTTTTGAAATTTATGAGCATTTAAATTTCCCTATTTATATTTTTTATTGCCTATTCTTTCTCTGCATTTAAAATTCATTTTACTTTTGATTTAGTTTTAATCCTAAAGTCTTATTGAACATTATATTTGTTGTTTATTTTTCAAAAATTTTTAATTTAAAAGTAGGAGCATTTTAAAGTTTGCTAATTCTTGAATCTTATTTCTCTGACAATAAAAAGAATCAATAAAATGCTCGTTAAGGGATTTTTAGAAATATTTATTTTTAATTTTAACATTTTATAATGATTTAATGAATTTTTATATGAAATTACAAAGAGTATTTTGCAAGCTTTCTAATTGAGAAAGCAAATGAGTAAAAAATTAATATCAAGAATTTAAATTTCTGTAAAAAGATAACAAAGGTAATAAATATATAGTTTGCAACATTATTAATTTAAATTGAAAGTAATTTGCAATCTTCCAACCAAAATTTAATAGACCCTGGGGTAGAGAGAAGCAGCAAGGCAATGGGAAATTAGATGTAACAAAAATCGCCAATACCAAGAGCTGTCACAGACTTTAATAATTTAAAAGCATAAATAATTTGGTTATCATAAGCATATTCTAATCAAATATTATTTATGATTTATCTTTTTCTAGTTTACTTACAATTTAATTACAATATAAATAAATTAATCATCTCAAAATGCTTTTAATTCAGAAATTTAAAAATATTTAATAATATAGGATGCTTAAATTTTTACTGATTATTAAGTAAATATTCTTTTTAGCTTTTAATTTAATTGTCATAGTTGATCATTTAGTTAAAGCTCTAATCATTGATTCTTTGGCAATGGAATACATTCTGATAATTCTATAATTTATATTTAAGTTAAAATTTTACACACACAAATTTAATGATTTTTTTACTTTATAAAGCAGTTTTAGCTGAAAATATTTGGGAATACTCTGTATTTTAATATTCAAAAAACTTTGGAAGTGAAACTACCTAAATTTCAATAACTTTTATTAATTTATTATTTACTATATTTTTCATATTCTTCTTCTAATTATGATTTTTAATAATTAAACTTTAATTAATTAATAATTTTAATCACATTAATACGAAAACTTATTATGTAAATAAAAAATGGAAATCTCTCTGATTATTTCTATTATTCCTCTTCATCATCCTCTTCTTCATCTTCATCGTCAAATTCAACTTCTATGTCTGCTCTCTCTGTCACTCTGTGAAGCACCAGTCCAGCTGCTCCTGTGGTCTTACCAGGTAGGACCACTATAAAAAAAAATTAAAAATATGTTTTTTGTAACTAACATTTTTATTGATTGCTCTGTCTCCGCCTGCGTTTGATCTTTAAATATTCTTATTAACATATTAAGTTTTCGATTTATTTTAAAGTTTTCAAATTATAAATCATAAATGTGTCTTCTGGAGGCAAGGACAACATTCATCTTCGAAGCTCTTCAAGCTCATTTCAACTACCTTCTGATCTTGACAACGATATTATCCAATTAACATTCTTTCTCAAATTACTATAATAAAAGTCTCGATTTTAAGAGATGTTTAATTATATATAAGCAATAACATCTCAGATAAGGAAGTCGAAAGTTTCAAATAAAATAATCACAATATTGTTATATTTGTAAATTTAATTAAGAAATGTAAAATTATTTTATTCATCTCTTAAACACTTGAGTATTAATAATTTTATAATAGGAAAACTTCAAGCGCCAATAAAAACACAGGAAACCATTAAAATGTGTTGGTGCTTGAATTATTTAAATTATTCATTAGTGGTAAAGTTAATTAAAGTCATGTTCATGGGGAACATGACTAGTTTCCATGTTTGTTTTATTCTTAAATTTTTTAATATTTTTAATTTACTTTTTAATATAAATTATAGATAAACATTCTTAAATTCATCAATCTCTTTAAAAGGTCGCCAGACAATCTCTTAAGAACATTGTCAGGCGGACAATCATTCATAAACATTGTCTGTCTTCTCTAAAATTTAATACTATTTTGCAAATGTATGTAATATAGTAAAATCAACTTGGATATAGAACAATAATCTATGTGTCCATGCTAAATATAAAGGGTTCATTGATATGATCAGAGAAATTCTATAAGGCATCCTATATATTCAAAAAAGAAAATAGCAATATCCATTTGAACTATAAGAATCAAAACGACATTTTCAAAAAGATTAAATAAACAGGAAATGATATATGAAAGCTTAGTTTATCTAAATTACCAAAAAATCTTAATTTAAAAAAATGCTTGGAGTAACCAATGATGCAAATTATCTATATGTGTGATTGTATATAAGATAAATTAATTTATTAGTATTATTTGTGATTTTATAATTTAATTAAAATGATATATAATAACTTTAAATATATAAATCGTTTGGCTTCAATTAACTTGAAACCTTATGATTATAACAAAGATAGTTTTAAAATCAATATTATAAAAATATATAAATTAAAAGCCAGGACTTGATTTAAGCATCCCAAATAAAATTCAAACAAGCCTCAGAACTACCAAATTCATTCATCTCTGGATGATAGAAATTTCATGGCACTGCTATTCCAATGGGAACTTTCTCTGAGACCTTAATTTATACATTTATATTTTTGATATTCAGTCTTTACTTAAATAATTGTTTACTCATATTAATTTAAACTGACTCTTTTCAGTATATCCATCTAAAATTAAAAATCCTTTTTTATTGAGTTAATGTCCCCAATATTGAGCTTAGATCAAGATCAAGACAAGCTTGGAGATACTCCTAAGAATCTCCACCAACTTGACAAAGTAGAGACCAATGGAATTTAAACTCTTAGAAATAACGACGACCGAAATCTTTTCAAATATACAATTCAAAAAATTGGATCAGGGTTAGAACAAAAACTGTAAGGAAATAGAGAAAGGTATACCAAAAATGTAAGCAATAGTAACAAGGTTTACAGGAAAATGAAACTGATAAAAATGCCCCTTAAAGTATACTGGAAAATGGTTATAGGCAAATTTAATCACCAACCAGAAATCCACAGAGTTAGTATAGTCAATATGGTGCCAATAACTACAATTAAGATGCTTCATTTAATGCAGTATTTTTAAGTTTCAGTCAATTAATTTATTTATAATTATTCAAAAGCCTATCTGTTTGAAACATTTGTTTAATATAAAAATATTTATACTAACATGGCACCTATATCACAACAAGAGTACAAAGCTAAAGGAGATCAAAGTTTAATCGCAAATTCACAATGAGCCTCTGACAATAAGACTTAGATAACTCCCCCTACAAATTCAAAATAGCAATAATCTACTTAATAGGAAGCAAGTCAAATGAAATAAAACATTTACGAAAAGAAAAGCTCAAATGAGAGCAAGACTTAAAGCTCTGGAACGGGCAGAGGAGTGTCTGAATAATTGAAGCAGCCTTAATATATCAAAAATACTTCTTAAATCACTAATTTGTTAAGAATCCTTAGTAGGAAGACAAAGTAGACTTGTCATGTGGCAGTCGAGTTAATAGTAAAGCTCTAGTTTATAAAAATATATTCAAAATTTTATTTAATTAGAATTTTTTGAATTTATTTAAAAGGAATTTATATAAATAAATCTCTTGGTCAATAAGCAAAGTAAAGCTCTTAAAATAATCGTAAGTATCTAAAGCATTTTTAATCAAATTTAAAAGATAATTCAATATTTATATCAACTTATTTTTTTAATAAAAAGAATTAATTTATATCTTTATAAATGGCTGAAATAGAGCTAAAATTAAAAGTAACTTATTATTGATAAGAGAGGCTAATAGTAAATTAATTATAAAAATACGCGAGTATATTTAAGTATATTTAACATTATAATTTTAAAATAAAGGCCCTTCAATGCAATCCAATTTGGGGCCAGAGTTGGCTCTAGATGAATAGAGTTACGAAAGAGATCGATTTCAGAGAGATATAATCTTACCAAAGGTCCTTATTGAACTGTTTAATGATGATTCGATGGTTTAAAAAATTAAATTAAATTTTAGGTTATTCCGTTTTACCAAATGATTTGATAAAATATTTATGGTGTCAGAGATATAGAGATCAGAGCTTGCAAGCCAAAACATACTTAAAAGTAATTTATGGATGAGATTGATGAAGAGGATGAAGACACTTCAGCTCGTAGACTGCTCAAAGATACAATTAATTCCAAGAGTAATATAGCGAGAGGAAATAATAAAAGCAATAACAATGGAATTCATCATTAGCAACATCAAAACTCAATAGATAAGACTATCAGTCATAATTTTATTATCTAAGATAAAATGATGAATAATTTTTATTTTTTTGGGTGATATTTTAGATATAATCAAGATTTTTTTGAAATAAGTTGAAATTTAAATTCAAATTTATAATTAATAATAGCAATAGTAAATGTAATAATAAAAAATGGAAATCTAAAAAAAAATGTTATTATTTCTCAATTCTCCTTCATACTTAGCTCCATTAGTTTGAGTGTAATTTTTCTTGTGTTTTTCTTAGTCTTCAGTTGACTCTTGCTCGCATGTACTTCTCAATCGATCTTGGTGCCACCTCTGTAAAATTAATTTTTTAGATATGTTTTTTGTAACTTACATTTTAAATGAATGACACTGCACCTTCTGATCAGACATGTTTTCATATTCTTATATTCTTATATTCTTAATTTATTTTTTAATACAATTCACTTTATTTCAAAAAAATCGTGAATCTCACGAAAGGAAATTCAACAGTAGTTGGCCAAAATACCAAAGATCTTCTTAATTTTATCGATTAAAGCAAAGAAGATCCGTTGCATTAAGGTATTTTTAATAAACGAGTCATGGTTTGCATTAAATTAGCAGAATTAATCATTATAATTTGAAATAAATAAGATAGGCAATTTCCGATAATTAAACCTAAATCTAGTTAATTAACAATGACAAATTTTAATTTCAATGAGAAGCCTAAGTCACAAATTTTGGAATGCAATAAGGGTGCTCGAAATATATTGAAATAATTTAAATATTTTGTTGATTTTAATTGCTTTTAATTATGAATGAAAAATTGGAATACAACCAAGTGACGCCTATTATAACTAGCAACCTTACTTTAGATTATTTGAATAAAAAGAAGTCTAAGGAGGAGATTAAAGACGCTGATAATGATTACTCCTATAATTCCAATAATTTTTATACTAATAAAAAATTGGTAATTATTAGCCTTAGATTGATATTTCCATAAAGTGACTTTGGAATGTGAATAAAATAATAAAGAGCAATTTAGTTATTGTTCGGTAGTATAGATATTCAAAAAGATAATAAATAGAGAAGAAATTCCAAAAATCCAATGGCTTAATTGTTTCATCACTCATCGTTGATAAGCAAGTTAGTAAAACCTCTTCTTCTCAAAAAACTGGGAAATTCATTAATAAATTGGCAAAGTTTAAGCAAATTCTAAATAGATTTTTGAGCTCACATTCAAATTATTAAGGAAATTTGATCCCAAAATTAACACCTAAGGCACATAGAGCAGCAGGCATAACAATAAAATAACTTAGGATTGTGAAAATATGAGTGATCAAGAGCAAAGTTTGTTGCTTGTTGAAGTAGTAATAAAGAAATCACTTCATATGGCTAATACATAGGGTAAAAGAGAGCATAAATTTTGTGGACTATTTTAAAGCAAAACTTAAACTCTCTTTAGTACAAACATGTACATTTTAAATTATAGTTACAAAAGGAAATAGGTTAAGTAATCTAAAAAGAAGATGTGCCTTTTAACGATTAGCTGGAAGCGTTATAAAATGACTACTCGTTTTATAAGATAATGGACAAAGATTCTATAGAAATTGTGAATTCCTACTACGAAAGATGTTCATGTCTAAACCTGAGGAAGAGTCTCATGAACGATCTGCTCTCAATCATAACCAATGGTATTTTTTAGTTTATTTTGATTATGGTTATTGTTTTCAATTCTATTTTTTTGGCTCTTGATGATCCACTTGCAATCACACCTCCAGTTTATGCTATAATTAGCATCATATTGATATATATCCTTATATATAAGTTATGCCGTAAAGTTAAATTATATTCTAAGTACTTTATACAGTCGAAATAGTTTTAAAGATTTTAGCTCTTGGATTTGTAATAAACAAAGTCTCTTTTCTTAGAGACTCTTGGAATATAATTTACTCAAGTAGTTAAACATTAAATTATTAATTTTTTATTTCTTGGATTTCATTATTGTAATGAGTGGTTATGTTGGATATCTTTTTACTGGAGGTGGTGCAAACTTGACTATGCTTCGTTCATTCAGAGTTATCATACCATTCAAAACCCCTTAACAAGATGTTTTAGTGATTTGATTTGCAGGGTATAGTTGGGAAATATTAGAGTTAGTAGAGAAATTAGGCAAGTTTGCAAAATAAGAAATAGAAATTACCGAATTTTAGGGCATATTTATGATGAGAAATATTAAGATTTATTGCTTAAGCTTAGGTATGGAATAAGTATTAATATAGACTAAGTCAAACCAGTGCTGAATTATGTGCGATTGCAAAGCTGTTGCGTAAGAGTGCTTCAACTGTGAGGTATCACTGCTTGCAAGTAGTTTAGCATTTCAATTCTGGTTCTTGATAACATCCTGCAATAAGATAAAAGTTCTCTTCGCAGCATATTGATGAACTTTGCGACTCTAAGACTTTAATGTATTGGGCGCACTTTCCACTTGAATAGCGAGCTGTGATGTTTCATCGCAAGTTTCCTGATATGCGTCAAATATGGTGGATTTTGAAAAAGCTGTTGCAACTTGGGTTATCGTTTACTTCGTCCCGATAGTGTTCATTTGAGCATTTCTCCTATTAAATCTAACCTTAGCACTTATCAAGAGTAAATTCACTGAAGAAATGAGAAAAATAAGTAAACTAACAATTTAGGGAAAAAGAAAAACCTTTAGAAAAAGAAAGGAGTCGATGATGATTTAGATGTTGAGGAATAAGTGTAATTTAATGAAGATGAGACAGATGAATAGAAAGATAAAAGAATTAAGGAGCGAATTGAAGGCTTAACTATGCAGTAAATAGAGGAGGATCCAACTATATCTCCTGAAATGAGAAGACAAATTAAGTAGAGCGCAGACTTAATGATCTTATTAAGAAAATTGAGATTGCTCTAAAATAGAAAGAAGTTAGGGAAAAATAACCACAAGAGAAGGCACTAGTGAGTCAGCTCGTCATGTCAGACAATACAGAAATCTTAGTTAAGATGAAAATACCTCCAAATTAAGTTAATCCAGCATGATGTTCAAAAACAGTAGACTAATTATGCAGATATATATTGCAATTCTCAATCTTTCGAATAAAACAGTTTTAATATTAAGACTTGACAGACAGAATAGATAAAGTTTAGTAGCCTCAAACTGAATACTTAGAAGTGAAGAATGTTCATTGAAAGTAAAAAACTTTCAAAGTTGAAAAAGAATAAATGATTAAGTAAGATGCTGATGAATCTCAAAATTTAACAATACTTTTAGAAAGAGATCATATTAATAATCCAAAACCCTAAACTGCAGGTGTCAATTCAAGAACTTAATAACAGAATAAGAAATAAAAAATCCATAATCTAGAAGCATAAAAAGGAATTAAAACAATCCCTAGAAACAACAGTGGTCAGTATTAGTCAGTCTCTCCCTGGCTTGGACAAGTGTTCGAGCTTGAGAACTGAAGAGATAATTCAAACGATCCAAGATGAGTGGTAATGAGTGGCTTCGCTTGAATTGTAAATTCGAAGCTTGGAGCTGCTTCGATAGTAAAAAACAATATAAAGCGAGTATAATTAAAATGTGGAGACTGTTAAAAATAAATAAAAAAAGAGATAAAATAAAATTATGTTCATATAAATATACATGTGTTAAGATCAAATAGTCGCTAATTTGAATTATGTTTGAGTAGATGCTTATTTATCTTAAATTAATTAATCAGCTATCAAAAAATTGAATTTTTGTTTTTTTCAACTTTTCTGATTTATTTCTATTTTAGGGCAGTGATCAAGTAGATTATGTAGCTTATCTTTAAGATTTTCATAAAATTTTCATAGATATCTTCAAGATATCTTCAGTATATCTTCAGGATATATTCCTCAAAACATAAAAAGTGTAGAGACTGTGGAGTTTAGAATCTCCAAAAACAGTAGAAATAGCATAAATATCACTAATAATTTCAATTTCAAGAAATATTAGGAGTCTGGTATTTTTTCTTAAACATCTTGTTTTTTTGTTATTCACGATGATGTTGTTGAAAAAAATAAAAAATATTAGTGATGTAAAATTTTGAAAATCTCAAGAATTTTAACAAGACTCCATATTGCTTGATTTTGAAATTATTAGTGATATTGATGATATTTCTACAGTTATTGGTGATGCTAAACTCCACAGACTCCATACTTTTTATGCTTTGAGGAATATATCCTAAAGATATACTAAAGATACCTTAAAGATATCTATCATCAGTAACTACTGAAAATAAAGACCCGCATCGGAAAGACTTTTCAATTTAAGGGAATTCATGGCGTGCCATTCATAACTAGATGCTCAAAAACTTTGTATGTG
>ARYC01003289.1:0-11046 GCA_000711775.1 Oxytricha trifallax | reverse complement strand
TTAATGAGAACAGAGTACGAGACATTAGTTTTATATTTCTTAAATTTAGTGATAATTTATATACTAATTCATCCATTTTATTCATTAAAATGCACCTAAATATTTTTTGTGAAGTTAGGTGGTGCTCCTAAAGCTGTTCTTGTAAATTTAGGAGGGGAGGTTTTAAAATTTAATTTTTTTAATGTAACTCCTAATACTGTTTTGAACTTTAATATAACCACCTAACTAAGTTTTAAATAAATTAGGAGCACCACCTAATTAAATTAATTATTATTAGGAGCAATTTAATGGAGAAAGTTTGATAAAAATGGAAGTCAAACTTTGAAACTTGGAGAAAGTTTTTCCATCTTTCTCTTACTATCTTATTCAGGTTGACCTCCAGTTGGATCTCTCTATTTAGGAGTAAAATTTTAGTAAGTTTAGAATGGATATCCATAATTTTAAATTTCATAAACATTTATAGAAAGTGGAAGCAAGATGGAGTCTATGAATGACGCAATGAAGAGAATACAATCTCAAGAATTAATAGGAAAATTTCGAAGTAAGGAGGACGACCTCTATAGATATTTGGTATAGTAAGGTAAGCTTTAATCAAATACTAATATATTAACCATAGTTGGATTGTTCTTGCCAACTTAGGAAGGAACAAAAATATCATTCTTAAAAGCATTACTAAGTGAAAAGAAAAAAGCTTTTAAGACCAATGAAATAAAGATGATTGAGATACCTAACTACCCTGAAATCTCAGTGACAAACCTCTATAATGATGCTATGAGTGATCCAGATGTTGCTCTGTACCTACCATCAAAGTTACAACTCTCAATAAGTTACCAGAGAGAAACTTCTTCTTTGGAGTTCTTGGAACTCTTAAACCAGAGTACTTAAGTGAAGTAATTTAAGAAGCTCACAAGAAACGCTTCAGCATCTCTCCTGAAGAGAAAGAGAAGCAGGGAATCAAAATCCGTGACTCGTGGCTGTAGGAACTGCAGAAGCATCCATTCATCTCAAGTAAGCATAGACTTCTAACTTTATAGAAAAACCTGGTACTGCTATTTAATTGATGAAAGAGCGCAGCAAATTAAACAGAGAGAGAAAGTCTTAAGTAAAGCATGAATTGAGTAAGAGACCTTCAAAGATTTATAAAAGCCAGAAGATATGAACATAGATGCGGGAGCTGGCACTAAGAGAAGAAACATAGGCCCAAGCAAGCCTTAAGAGGAAGAAAAGAAAGAGAAGCCAAATCCCTTTACGGGTAAATTTAATATGTGAACTTATTCATTCGTTTAATTCTAATACTTATTTATAAACACAAAATCTTCCTTCTCTTGCGCAAACTTTTGCTTTATCATCGCTGACTCTTTTAGCAGCACTTTTAATGAAATCTACTGTATCTATCTACAGATCGTGCATCAAATGATAGAGCAGAAGTTTCTTGTAGTGGCCTTTTAATAGGCCTCAATATAGTTCAATTCCATTGAACTGAGGGCTATAAGGAACATTAAATACAGGTGTTATGTTTAGCCTTTCATATTCTCTCCTTGTGTCTTTAGTTTTATGAACTGATAAGTTATCAACAAACAGGATGATCTCTTAGTCAACATACTTATCTCTGAGCTATTGCAAAAATTTAATATATTACTCAGTCTTAATAGAGCGAGGGTGGATAACATAAGTCTCAAGCCCAATATCTTCACTGATTCCACCAAGGATTGCATAAGTTTATACCTTGACCTTTTGATCATAAACTTCTATGTTGCTGTACCTCTTATACCAAGACCTTGATATGAAGGTATTAAACGTGAATACTGCCTCATCAGCGTGTATGAACTTAAGCCCTCTGCATTTAATCGAATATATAATTTAAATTATCTTTATAAAATGGAACATTAAAGTCAATGACTCTCTTTATGCGATTGACTGTCTTGTAAGATATTCCGTTCTTTTTATATATGTTCGCCATAGATTAAGCAGAGATATGAAGCTCAGGAAATTGGTGATGAAACATCTCAGCCCTCTAGGCCAGAGAGAAATGAGCCCAGTAATTAAGAGTATTATCATTTATAAGTTAATCAATATGATGCTGCTAAAATTTTAAGGGGCTCTTAGGCTTAGAATTAAGATGCTAACTCTTTAAATTCAATGCTAAGAGACAGTGAGACCTAACAGTAGCAGGAGATTTATGGAGCAGTCTTGCAATAGATGTGTAATTTAGAATAGGTTTGAGTTGATCAATATAATCTTCACATCCATAACGCAGCTTAAACAATAAATCTATATACTCACAGTCATAAACTGACCCCAAACCTCGCATATACTCACTTAAATTACTAATATTTAAACATTAAACCCCTACATAAACCCTATTAAAACCCTAACAAAGCATGCGTTAATAGTCTACTTTTATCAATCAAAAACTCAATCAAATAACTTCAGGGGTTTTGGGGTTTTTGAATATGGTAGTAGTTCGATAGAGAATTAAAAATTAGCTTGTCTTTGCTATTGACAGTACCTCTCTATGTTATAACTGAAGCAACATAGAACGATTTTAATTCCTGCATTAAAATTGTCTAAAAAAAAATCACCCAAAATTAAAGTGGAATTATATCACTCTGGGAATACGATAGAGTGAGTACCGTCAATAGTAATGTCCAGCTAATTTTAAAATTTTTAATAAAAAGCTACCATATTGTCTAGTATTCCAGAAAGAGTTAACTGTCACGATTTTGATATTTTAATCAATTAATTGGAATTTAATTTCCCAAATAAAAAGCATTCCTACAATATTTAGTTTAAGAATTATTATAATGATTGAGATTCTTTACGACAATGTATCTCAAAAAGTTTATAATTATAATAAGTTTTTAGAAGTTTTTCCTAAGTGTATCAACTACTTTTTTCTCAATTTCCTTAGGGTTTGTGATAAAATAGTAATGACCTTTTCCTGCTGAAGCACAAAACTTGACTAATTCTGTACTCACCCCATCTCCAATTCCAAAACATATAAAAGATATTTAACTGTATTTTAGTTTAAAACAATGCACAGTCGTTGTATCTCTATGTTATTTTATCAAATCGATGAGTTTGTTAGTATCTGAGATTTCTCCATCAGTAATCAAGTACAAATATATTTCAATAATTTATGTAAAAATGTCTAGGAAATTTAGGATTAATAGGTTTTTGTTAATTCAAAAAATATTAAAATTAATTTTATTAGGTTTTGTTTCTAAGATTTCTTTAACAGGTCTATATATTTCTGTTCCTGGCATATTTGCTTAATATTTTTTAACATCATCGATAGCCTTGTTGAGTGTCAGTTCATTAAAAACTTGACTTGTATCAAACATTTTAGTATGAGTACCACCAAAACTGTAAACATTTAAAACCTCAAAGCATTTCTTATTTTATCATTCATTTTTTTAATAATAATATCTTTGTTTGAGTTATTGAATTAAATAACATTATCTACTTTTATTTGCAAAAAAAAGATTTAAAATAAAGCCTGAGTTTTTATAAATAATCTTAAGGAATAAAATATAATAAAATTAAAGTTTAAGGCTATCATTAGAAATTATTAAAAAAGTAATTAAAAATCTATATTCTTTATCAACTACTTAGGAATAAATTTAACAAGAAATTCAAAAACACAATCAACCAAAATAGTATTGATGGGATATGTATTAAAGTAGCAGCCCATAGGAAGACTGTTTAGAAATACTTGTAATTAGAAAAATCTTTTTCGATTTTAACTAATGAAAATTAAAAACTATCTATTTCATTCACAATTCCATTTAAAATTTTAATTTTAAAATGATTAGAATCTCAAGATTGATAAAATTTGAGATTATTTTAAATGGAATTGTATTTTATTAAAAATACAATTTTATCGTCTCAATTTATTAATTATAAAGGTATAATTTTTATCTCTTTTTTTTCAAAATGGTAAATCAATTTAAAATGAAAAGATTTATGAATATATATATTTTATTTGGATATTAATTTAATTGTTAAATTTTTTTGACCAATTTATTTTTAAACAAAAATTCAGTTAGAATTAATTATATTTATTTGGTAATTCCCACTTAATATTTATCAATTTATGATAATTCATTAAGTTATTAAAAAATAATTATGAATTAAATACGTTGTATAAAGGTTAATTTATTTAAATTTTGAAATAAATTTATATTTAACTTAAATGCTTTAACTGCTTATTGAATTCTAGACCCATACATAGAAACACTTCTATCAATTAGGATTATATATTCAAGTAGCTTGGGTTCCATTACAATCAAAACTCCAAAACCCCTTAGTGAGGTTTATAAGTGCTTTGATTAGTAGGGTAAAGTTGGGGTTTTATTAGGGTTAGTAGAGAAATTAGGCCAGTTTGCAAAATGAGAAATAGAAATTAGCGATTTTGGGGTCTATTTATGATGAGAAATATTTAGATTTACTGCTTAAGCTTAGGTATGGTGCGAGTATTAATTTAGACTAACTCAAACCAGTTATGAATTATGCTGCTATAGCTAAGCTCCTGCGCAAGAGTGCCTCAACAGTTAGGTATCATTGCTTGTTAGCTGTTTAGCATTTCAATTCTGGTTCTTGATAACATCCTGTAAGAAAACAAAAGTTCTCTTAGCACCATATTGAATATCTCTGCGATTCTAAGACTCTTAAGTATTGGGCACATTTCCCACTTGACTAGCGAGCTGTGATGTTTCATCGCAAGTTTCCTGACATGCGTATCTCACCATAGACTATCGCAAATATTTATTGAAGGAATGGTATTACCTTCAAGACTGTCAATAGAGTGAAGAGAGTGATTGACTTTACTCTGCCATTTTATAGTTATAATTTAAACTATATATATGATTAAATGCAGAGGTCTGTTGATAATAACATCAAGTTTATACACGCTGATGAAGCTGTGTTTCGTTCAACACCTTTATTAATAAGTCTTGTTACAAGAAGTACGATAATATAGAAGTGTATGACTAAAAGGTTAAGGTTGTCACTGATGCAATTTTGGCTGGTATCAGTGAAGATTCAGGCTTAGAAACTTATGTTATTCATCCTCGCTCTATTAAGCGAGAGCAGTATATAGAGTTCTTACATAAGCTAAGAGATATGTACAACGATCAAGAGATCATCCTGTTTGTTGATAACCTCTCAGTTCATAAGACTAAGGAATCTAAGAAAGCTTATGAAGAATTAAAGATAACTCCTTTGTATAACGTTCCTTACAGTCCTCAATTAATGGAATCGAATTCTATTGGAGTTAGATTAAGACTCACTACAAGAAACTCTTGCTTTATCGCCTAATGCATGATCTACCAATCGACACAGTAGACTTATTACAGAGTAGTTGCAGGAGAGTGGGTAAAGACTAGACTACGATATGTGCAAGGAAAGGAAGAATGAATGTTTATTAATAATGTTAGACTTAAATGAATGAATTATTTCACATATTAAACGAACTCTTAAATGGATTCGGCTTCTCTTTCTTTTCTTCCTCTGGTGCTTTACTAGGACCCATTTTTCTCTTTGTACCAGCACCAGCATCAATGTTCATTTCATCAGACTTTTAAACTTCATTATAAAGTCTCTTGCTAACTTAATGAATGGTCTGAGACTTTCTCTCTCTGTGAACCTTTGCATTCTCTTTCATTAGAAATATACCAGTTCCAGGTTTCCCTAAAAAGTTATAAATCAAAGTTTACTAGAGAGATAAGGATGCTTCTTAAGCTCTGCTAGCCACGTCTCGCTTATTAGTATTCCTTGCTTCTTTTAATCTTCAGGAGAAATAGAGTACGTTTCTTATGAGCTTCTTTTATAATTTCTCTCAAATAATCTTCTTTTATTGTACTAAGAACACCAAAGAAGAAGTTTCTTTCAGGCCACTTATTTGAGAGTTACTTCTTGCTAGGAAGGTAAATAACTACTTCATCATCTTTCATTGCATCCTCGTAGAGATTTGTGACTGAAATCTCTGGGTAGTTAGGTATTTCAATCAGTTTGATTTCTTTGTTTTTAAAAGCTTTCTTCTCCTCGCAGAGTATTGCTTTTTAGAATGATATTAGTACCTTCCATCGTTGGAAGGAATAGACCAACTGTATACATCGTTGATTAACATCAATTTATTTTACCATGCTAAGTAAGGTATCGATAGAGATCCTCCTTGCTTCTGAATCTTGATATCATTTCTTGAGCCTCAACCCTTTTCATTTGTTCATTGAATGATTCCATCTTTGTTCCTCTTCCTATTAATGAATTTCAAGTTTTAATTTATAGACTTCTGGATCCTTTCCTTTAAAATCTTACTATTAAATATGGGCATCTTATAGGAGGTCAACCCTGTAAAGATACGTGGAGAAGGTTCGCAGAAGCTGTAACAAACTTCAGAGATGGAGCTCCATTTTTATCAATTTAGTTCCATTAAATTAGTACTAAATTTGTTTAAATTTAATTAGTACGTACTAAATTCGTTTAAGTTTAATTGGTACCAATTTTATAGTACCAAATCTTAATTAGTACCTAGTTTTAATTCAGTGAGGTTTTAATGGAAAAGTTCCAATCTGGTTCAAAACTTAATTGGTACCAGTACCAATCTGAACTTTATCTGAGTTGGTACCAGAATCAAAATTATTAAGTGCAAAATTACAAAAATTATAGTTATAAACTGAGTATAAATATGAAGTCTTAGGGCTGAGATCAAACCATCATTAATGCTGTTGCAACTCCTATTTAGTCCAGCTATAGCTATAGAGGTTTAAGAGCTTTATAATAGAAATTTAAATTTGAATTTTAACATGGCGGTCAACTTAAGTCGTGGAGCGGCACTTTTAGGAGCAGGTCAATCAATGCTTAACTTTGGTTCAACCAATAAACAAGAAGTTATATATATTGAGAGGGAGGCAGAGCTAAGAGCTCTTGAATTTGAAGCACAGGTTTTTATTATATAGGTTTAAAACATGAAAGAGAAAGCTGAAATAGAAGTTTAAACATTAATAAAAGATGTTGAGGAAGAAAAGGAACAGCTTCAGATTTAAAGGATTAAAACTTTTGAATGCTAAGACTGCTAAAGTTTTTCTCTACTGATTCCAGTTTGAAGAGACATATGAAAGAGGTTCACTCTGGGAAAGCTAAGGTGTATTTTAAGCATGATAAGGTCGATGGCAGGTACTAGTGCACGACTTGTGAGAAGTCTTATACTCACTCAGCTAAAGTTAAGAAACATATGCAGAAGCATCACCTAAGTGAGTTCTTGATTTAAGATAAAGAGACTTAGAAATTAGTGCCCGCTAAAAGAAAATCTAATAATCTTGAGACTTAAAAAGAACAACAGAGAAGCTCAAGAGGCAGAAGCGAATAGAATTAATGAATCAACCTGCTGGTGATGTCTTTTTAGCATGCTTTTAAGAGAGAGCCATGTATATTCCTGCACTAAATGCAGTAGACCTTAGCAGTTGTATTGAAAACTACTTACATATAAACGTACCTGCTAAAGCAAAACTCATAGTGGTTGATGACTATGCCTACAAGGTATATCCTTTCAGCTATCTCCTTAAAACGAGCAGTATCAAAATGAGTTTGCTAACGAATATATTGTACTTAGAGAGGCTTAGAAATAAGATTGCAAGAATTTGCTCAAGCTAGATGGTGTTATTTTAGGGTTTGGTTTCATCGCACTAAGGCTAAAAAAGTTTGAAATGACTCTCCGAGATTATCTATATTAAAACACCCAGATGACTTGAATGATATTCTATCTAATATGATAAAGGGTGTTTAGGAACTTCACGAGCTTGGATACGTTCATAGAGATTTGAAGCCTGAAATTGTTATGCTAAACCTTTGCCCTTTAGAAGTAGTTGTAATCGATTTTAATAGAGCCTTAAGATAAGAGATTGTAACCTTAGCAAAGGTTCTTGGTATCCAGGTTACTTCCCAATCAGAGAGAAATGGACTAATGGGCTCTATTTAGTGGGATGTTTGGGCAGTAGCTGCAATAATTTTAGAGTGCGATATGGAAAGCATGACTTACATTAATACAAAATATGAAAAATAATCAATAAATCTAGCTGAGAAGCACATAAAACAAGATGATGTATGCTAAGAGATAAGAAGATTGTAGAGAAGATGTAGTAAGAGCTCCAGCATATCCAAGACAATCCTTAGACGATATGCTCGAACCACTAAAGAAAGCGAGATTCAAGAGGTACAACAAAGATAAGCAAGTAAAATTCGTGTGATATAATTAAACTAATACTCATTAAATACATATTAAAGTCTCAATAAACTTGCGTTTTCTTTATAAAACCCCAACTTTACCCTACTAATCAAAGCTCTTATAAACCTCACTAAGGGGTTTTGGGGTTTTGAATCTCTGCAGTTTGTTACAGCTTCTGCAAACTTTCTCCACGTATCTTTGCAGGGTTGACCTCCAATAAGATGTCCATATTTAATAGTAAGATTTTAAACAATAGGATCCAGAAGTCTATAAATTTAAACTTGAAATTCATTAATAGGAAGAGGAAAAAAGATGGAATTACTCAATTATCAAATGAAAAGAGTCGAGGCTCAAGAAATGATATCAAGATTCAGAAGTAAGGAAGATCTCTATCGATACCTAACTTTACATGGTAAAATAACTTGATGACAATTAACCTATTATATAATTGGTGTATTCCTTAAAAGGATGAAAGAAATTAAAATTCATTCTTGAAAGCTATACTTTGTGAGGAGAAGAAAGCTTTTAAAAATAAAGAGATTAAACTAATAGAAATTCCGAACTACTCTGAGATTCCAGTCACTAATCTTTATGAGGATGCCATATAAGATGAGGAAGTGGTAGTTTACCTTCCTACCAAGAAACACTCTCTAATAAACTACCAGAGAGGAACTTCATTTTTGGTGTTCTTGGTACAATAAAAGAGGAGTATCTCAGAGAAATAATTGAAGAAGCTCATAAAAACGATATATCTCTCCTGAAGACTAGAAGAACCAACGCTTTCTAATAAGCTCAGCTTTGTTAGTAAAACTTAAGAAGTATCCTTATCTTTAGTGAGCATTGACATAAAGCTTTTTAGGAAAATCCAGTATTGGTAATATCGAATTAAATAGCAAGTTAAGGATCATGGAGAAAGAAAACAGCATAAGCTTCATTAATTTAGCAAGAGACTTTATATAGATTTTTAAAAAGCCAGAGGATATGAACATAGATGCAGGAGAAGGCAGTAAGAGAAGAAACTTAGGGCCTATCAAGCCTTAAGAAGAAGAAAAGAAAGAGAAGCCTAATCCTTTTAAGGGTCCAGTTAATATGTGAACTATTTAATTCATTTAAGTCTAAAACTTATTAATGTTAAAATATAAATGAAATGGGAAAATGTGAAAATAAAAATAAATAATTAATTAATATGTGTACGCTTTTAATATTAAACCCTTTCGACCAATTAATCAAAACCCCTTAATTATATAAAAACGCATTTTCATAACCCAGAAACCCCTGGACCATATTTCAAAAACCCAAAACCCCCTTCGATGAGTAATTCAAAACCCCTAAACCCTTTTCGTTTGAAGTGTAGTGTGTTTGATAATTATGTATAAATATTAGATAAATTGCCCTTTATTAGTTCTTTTTGCAGTGTATGATTACCAAGTGTATAGAGTGCATAGCTTAATTAGACAGGAGTTTTATAAGTGTAATGGGCATATGTATGAAGGTCATTCGCATTATCCATCGCAGTTTGAGAAGCTGAAATGGGAAGGGCGGTGATTGGCATGCTAATACATTAGAGAGATCCTGCATTGAGTGGACCTCCATCTAAAGAAGCACGATCTGAATCCGGTTGGAAGGGTTGCTTGCTTTCATAAGCTTATGTCAAGATTGCCTCAAATACAAAGTGGGAAAGTGCGATAGCAATTGCCATGATTGATTATTATTATTATCATTATAGCCTTGTATTATAAATTACTCTTTTATAAAGGGGGATTCCCTTTGATAGGCTCAGCAACACAAATTGCTTCTGTAAACAAACATCATCAGACAAATCCATAGCGCAGAGTGTGCAGCCACTTTTTGATACTGAACACCCACATGCCTTGAAAGTCTTCTGCACTTAAGCTCTGTACGATTTCAGAGACCCTCTTCACCAGCTGCTGCCTAGAGATATTAAATGGGATTATCTTACTTGGAGTTTACAGTGTCCACTTTGAGTTGCTTCTTGACGAACGAGAAGAGCTACTCTATAGGATTCAGCCAGGGCGAATACTCGGCATTGAATAGAACATTCACCTTGAACTTCCTGCCTGTCTCGAGCATCTCTGAATACTTATGAATGACAGCGTTATCCATCAAGAGTATAACCTACTTAGAGTTGAGATCTTTGTCCGTTCTCACACTTCGCAAGGTATGATAGATGAAATTCTCGAAGAGGGAGGAGTCGAAAGCGCTCTCTATGATTTGACTTGAGAGGATTCGGTCCTGAGATATGGCCGCTATAAATGACATCGAGAACTGCTGCCTCTTATTGGGGCTCTTCTAGATCGAAAGCTCCCTCACCTTCATGCCATAGCTACCTAGATTTTGCTTCATTTCACTCTGGTATTCTGCAATGCTTTTAAACTTGGAGGCTTCCTGTTTGTCATCAAAGTAGTCTTGGATGCTCTGTATATCACGCACAAACTTTTCGCTCTCTTCCTTCAGGTTGAAGCCTATATTTCCATTTTCAATCAATAGCAAATCTTACCTTGACTTTCGCTGAGTTGGTCTATAGATGCGCTGCTCACATTCTAGGACAGCCTTAGCTTTTTAGGAGTGATGCCAAACCGATTCTCCTTTTGTTTGTCTCCCACCAAGTCCACCGATTTCTTCCTCGAGCTTGACAACTTCAACTTTGCAATTCGATCCAGGACTGGAGTGAACCCACTCCTCAATTTCTTCGCCGGCAGATCCTCCGAAACCACTGACTTGACCGAGCTTGCGATCCTGAAATTCTGAAAGTATTTTGTCAAGCTCAACTACTGGTTCAGGCTCTCTGGCACTTCAGGAAT
>ARYC01003287.1:0-12845 GCA_000711775.1 Oxytricha trifallax | reverse complement strand
TGGGCCCATATTTCTTCTCTTAGTGCCAGCTCCTGCATCTATGTTCATTCATCTGGCTTTTAAAAATCTTTATAAAGTCTCTTGCTCACTTCATGAATAGTCTATGACTTTCTCTCTCTGTGAACCTTTGTATGTTCTTTCATTAGGAATATACCAGTTGCAGGTTTCCCTACAAAGTTAAGTGTCAAAGCATAATTAGATAGGTATGGATGCTTCTTAAGCTCCGCAAGCCAGTTCTCGCTTATTAGTATGCCTTGATTTTTTTTTAATCTTCAGGAGAATAGAGGAGCGTTTCTTGTGAGCTTCTTCAATGATCTCTCTGAGAAAGCTCTCTCTTAAAGTGCCAAGAACATTAAAGAAGAAGCTCCTTTCTGAAAGTCTGTTGGAGAGTTGTTTCTTGGTATGAAGATAAACTTCCAACTCTTTATCTTTCATCGCATCATCGTAAAGATTAGTGACTGAAATCTCTGGGTATTTTGGTATTTCTATCAACTTAATTTCATTTTTTGAAGGCTTTCATCTCATCACAGAGTATCGCTTTTAAGAATGAGATTTTGGTACCTTCCATCGTTGAAAGGAATAAACCCACTATAGTATATGATTAAGTATATGTCACATGCTTACCATGCTGATTGAGGTGTCGATAGAGATCTTGCTTTGCTTTTAAATCTTGAGATAATTTCTTAAGCTTCAACCCTCTTCATTGCAGTACTTATAGATTCCATCCTTGCTCCTTCACTTCTTATTGAATTTCAATTTTTAATAGATAGAGTTCTGGATCCTACTACTTAAAATCTAAGTATTAAATATGGCATCTTATAGAGGTCAACCTAGTAAAGATACGTGGAGAAAGCTGGCAGAAGCTATAACAAACTTCAGAGATGGAGCTACATTTTTATCAATTTAGTTCCATTAAATTAGTTTAATTTTAATAGGTACCAACTTAATAGTACCAAAACTTAATTAGTATATAGTTTTAAACTAATGAGGTTTTAATGGAAAAGTTCCAAAATGGTTAAAAACCTTATTGGTACCAGTACCAACTTGAATATTATCAAAGTTGATACCAAAATCAAAATTATTAAGCATGAAATAAGAAAAATTATAGTTATAAACTAAGTATAAATTTGAGCTCTAACACTTAAAAATCAACCATTATTGTTGCAGTGCCAACTCCTATACATAGTTGCTATAACTGGAGAGTTTATTAGAGCTTTATAATAAAAATTTAAATTTGAATTTAAATATTGCGGCTAACTTAAATCGCAAGGTAATCTCTATTGGAAATGGTTAATCATAGCTAAACTTTGGCATCACAAAAAAGCAAGAAGCTATTTATGTTGAGAGGGAGGTAGAGTTAAAAGCTCTTGAGTTTGAAGCAGAAATTTTCAAAATTGAAGTATCTAACTAGAAGGGGAGAGCAGAGATAGGACTTTAAACATAAATTGAATATTTTGAGGAGCTAAAAGAACAGCAACCAATATAAAAATAAAAACACTTTGAATGCAATGATTGTTAAAACTTCTTCTCAACTGAGAGGAGCTTGAAGAGGCATATTAAAGAAATACATTCTTGCAAAGCGAAGATATATTTCAAGCATGATAAGGTCGATTGCAGGTATTAGTGCATGACTTGCATGAAGTCTTACACTCACTCAGCTAAGGTTAAAAGACACAAGCAAAAGCATCATTTAAGCGAGTTTTTAATGTAACATTAAGAGACTTAAAAACTTATACCTGCCAAGAGAAAGTCTAAAACTCTTGAATCTGTAAGAGAGTAGTTAGAAAAGCTCAAGAGGCAGAAACGATATGAGTCAATGAATCAACCTGCAGGCAATACATTTTTAGCATGCTTCTAAGTGAGAGCTATGTATATTCCTGCATTAAATGCGGTTGATCTTAGAAGTTGTATAGAAAACTACTTAAATATAAACGTGCCTAGCAAGGCATAACTTATAGTAGTCGACGAGTTTGCATACAAGGTATATCCTTTCAGCTATCTCATTAATAATGAACAGTATTAGAATGAGTTTGCTACGAATATATCGTTCTTAGAGAAGCTTAAAAAAGAGATTTTAAGAACTTGCTTAAGCTAGACGGTGTTATTTTAGGCTTTGGGCTCATCGAAACTAAGGCTAAAGAAATATGAAATCACTCTAAGAGACTATCTCTATCAAAACAGATATCCGGATGATTTGAATGATATACTTTCAGATATGATTAAGGGTGTCTAGGAGCTGCATAAACTTGGATATATTCATAGAGATTTGAAGCCTAAAAATGTGATGCTCAACCTCTGTCCTTTAGAAGTTTTAGTTATCGATTTCAATAGAGCCTTAAGATAAAAGATTGTAACATTAGCAAAGGTACTTGGGACACCAGGCTACTTCCAATCAGAGAGAAGTGGACAAATGGCTCAGTTTAGTGGGATGTATGGGCAGTTGCTGGTATTATACTAGAAAGTTACATGGAAAGCATGTCTTACTTTGATACTAAGCATGAAAAACAATCAATTAGCTTAGCTTTGAAGCATGTAAAGTAAGAAGATGTCTGCGAAGAAATAAAAAGTATAGTAGAGATGATAATCGTGAGAGCTCCTTCCTATCCTAGATAATCCTTAGTTGACATGCTTGAGCCACTATATAGAGCAAGATTCAAGAGATACAACAAAGACAAGCAGATTAAATTTGTTTGAATTAAATCAACTAATAATCATTAAATATACAAAAAAATTCACATAAAACCTGCTTTTTTTCTACTAACCCCAATAAGACCCCAACTATACCCTACAAATCTAAGCACTTATAAACCTCACTAAGGGGTTTTGGGGTTTTGAATAGGAGACCAGACTTTAGGCCATTAAGGATTTTCTGACTACTCTGGGACTTATGACTTCATCTTTGACTTTGTATTTTAGAGTGGACTATGGTATGTCCTAACATCATTACTTTATAAATATTTTATAAGACTTATTTTTAAAAAATAGTGAGTAAATTTATTAAATTTTTAAATTAAATAAATTAGGGTTTTTATTTAATCTGAAAAAGATGTGAATGCTCGTGTATTAATTTATAATATTTTAATTAAATAAAAATATAATATTATGATTTTAAAATGCCGTAAAGTAGGAGTTATAAAATTAAGAATTTGAAACTTAAAGATAATAGCTCATTATTGAGAATGAATATGGAAAAAAAACTTAATATAAAATAATCAGATAGCATCCTAGCTTATAAGGCATTATTCATCATTCTACAGAGACTTTATTTGACCCTTCTCTTTAATTGTCATTACTTTATTTTTTATATCGCTTATTTTACCAATAGAGCAACAAATTAATCATGAAACACCAAAGTTGAATTTTCAGAGACAACATAAAGTTAAAGATAATTAATCTAAATAGCATATTGACTCATAATTTAGTAATAATTTTCTTAATTAATATGATTAAATAACTTATAGTTACAGTATTTTTAATTTGTAATATAATTGTGTTATTAAAATAGTTATGATGAATATGGCTTATAGATAACTCCACATAAATAGCAAAATTATAAAAATACTACAATTTTCTTTCCCACTATTGATGGATAAGGATGTTAAAAGCAATAGTAGTTTAAGTTGAACCTTATTGAAATGCAATTAAAAACAAATTATTTAAAAATCTTTATGTCTTTATCGAATTTATAATTGTTATTCATAGTTGGTGTCATTTTTGTCTAAATTAAACTAACTAAAACAAATAAAGAGAGAAGACATAAAGATTTTTAAATAATTTGTTTTTAATTGCATTTCAATAAGGTTCAACTTAAACTACTATTGCTTTTAACATCCTTATCCATCAATAGTGGGAAAGAAAATTGTAGTATTTTTATAATTTTGCTATTTATGTGGAGTTATCTATAAGCCATATTCATCATAACTATTTTAATAACACAATTATATTACAAATTAAAAATACTGTAACTATAAGTTATTTAATCATATTAATTAAGAAAATTATTACTAAATTATGAGTCAATATGCTATTTAGATTAATTATCTTTAACTTTATGTTGTCTCTGAAAATTCAACTTTGGTGTTTCATGATTAATTTGTTGCTCTATTGGTAAAATAAGCGATATAAAAAATAAAGTAATGACAATTAAAGAGAAGGGTCAAATAAAGTCTCTGTAGAATGATGAATAATGCCTTATAAGCTAGGATGCTATCTGATTATTTTATATTAAGTTTTTTTTCCATATTCATTCTCAATAATGAGCTATTATCTTTAAGTTTCAAATTCTTAATTTTATAACTCCTACTTTACGGCATTTTAAAATCATAATATTATATTTTTATTTAATTAAAATATTATAAATTAATACACGAGCATTCACATCTTTTTCAGATTAAATAAAAACCCTAATTTATTTAATTTAAAAATTTAATAAATTTACTCACTATTTTTTAAAAATAAGTCTTATAAAATATTTATAAAGTAATGATGTTAGGACATACCATAGTCCACTCTAAAATACAAAGTCAAAGATGAAGTCATAAGTCCCAGAGTAGTCAGAAAATCCTTAATGGCCTAAAGTCTGGTCTCCTATTCAAAACCCCAAAACCCCTTAGTGAGGTTTATAAGTGCTTAGATTTGTAGGGTATAGTTGGGGTCTTATTGGGGTTAGTAGAAAAAACAGGTTTTATGTGAATTTAATGAATATTTAATGAGTATTAGAGGACTTAATTCAAACAAATTTAATCTGCTTGTCTGTGTTGTATCTCTTGAATCTTGCTCTCTATAGTGGCTCAAGCATGTCAACTAAGGATTATCTAGGATAGGAAGGAGCTCTCACGATTATCATCTCTACTATACTTTTTATTTCTTCGCAGACATCTTCTTACTTTACATGCTTCAAAGCTAAGCTAATTGATTGTTTTTCATGCTTAGTATCAAAGTAAGACATGCTTTCCATGTAACTTTCTAGTATAATACCAGCAACTGCCCATACATCCCACTAAACTGAGCCATTTGTCCACTTCTCTCTGATTGGAAGTAGCCTGGTGTCCCAAGTACCTTTGCTAATGTTACAATCTTTTATCTTAAGGCTCTATTGAAATCGATAACTAAAACTTCTAAAGGACAGAGGTTGAGCATCACATTTTTAGCTTCAAATCTCTATGAATATATCCAAGTTTATGCAGCTCCTAGACACCCTTAATCATATCTGAAAGTATATCATTCAAATCATCCGGATATCTGTTTTGATAGAGATAGTCTCTTAGAGTGATTTCATATTTCTTTAGCCTTAGTTTCGATGAGCCCAAAGCCTAAAATAACACCGTCTAGCTTAAGCAAGTTCTTAAAATCTCTTTTTTAAGCTTCTCTAAGAACGATATATTCGTTAGCAAACTCATTCTAATACTGTTCATTATTAATGAGATAGCTGAAAGGATATACCTTGTATGCAAACTCGTCGACTACTATAAGTTATGCCTTGCTAGGCACGTTTATATTTAAGTAGTTTTCTATACAACTTCTAAGATCAACCGCATTTAATGCAGGAATATACATAGCTCTCACTTAGAAGCATGCTAAAAATGTATTGCCTGCAGGTTGATTCATTGACTCATATCGTTTCTGCCTCTTGAGCTTTTCTAACTACTCTCTTACAGATTCAAGAGTTTTAGACTTTCTCTTGGCAGGTATAAGTTTTTAAGTCTCTTAATGTTACATTAAAAACTCGCTTAAATGATGCTTTTGCTTGTGTCTTTTAACCTTAGCTGAGTGAGTGTAAGACTTCATGCAAGTCATGCACTAATACCTGCAATCGACCTTATCATGCTTGAAATATATCTTCGCTTTGCAAGAATGTATTTCTTTAATATGCCTCTTCAAGCTCCTCTCAGTTGAGAAGAAGTTTTAACAATCATTGCATTCAAAGTGTTTTTATTTTTATATTGGTTGCTGTTCTTTTAGCTCCTCAAAATATTCAATTTATGTTTAAAGTCCTATCTCTGCTCTCCCCTTCTAGTTAGATACTTCAATTTTGAAAATTTCTGCTTCAAACTCAAGAGCTTTTAACTCTACCTCCCTCTCAACATAAATAGCTTCTTGCTTTTTTGTGATGCCAAAGTTTAGCTATGATTAACCATTTCCAATAGAGATTACCTTGCGATTTAAGTTAGCCGCAATATTTAAATTCAAATTTAAATTTTTATTATAAAGCTCTAATAAACTCTCCAGTTATAGCAACTATGTATAGGAGTTGGCACTGCAACAATAATGGTTGATTTTTAAGTGTTAGAGCTCAAATTTATACTTAGTTTATAACTATAATTTTTCTTATTTCATGCTTAATAATTTTGATTTTGGTATCAACTTTGATAATATTCAAGTTGGTACTGGTACCAATAAGGTTTTTAACCATTTTGGAACTTTTCCATTAAAACCTCATTAGTTTAAAACTATATACTAATTAAGTTTTGGTACTATTAAGTTGGTACCTATTAAAATTAAACTAATTTAATGGAACTAAATTGATAAAAATGTAGCTCCATCTCTGAAGTTTGTTATAGCTTCTGCCAGCTTTCTCCACGTATCTTTACTAGGTTGACCTCTATAAGATGCCATATTTAATACTTAGATTTTAAGTAGTAGGATCCAGAACTCTATCTATTAAAAATTGAAATTCAATAAGAAGTGAAGGAGCAAGGATGGAATCTATAAGTACTGCAATGAAGAGGGTTGAAGCTTAAGAAATTATCTCAAGATTTAAAAGCAAAGCAAGATCTCTATCGACACCTCAATCAGCATGGTAAGCATGTGACATATACTTAATCATATACTATAGTGGGTTTATTCCTTTCAACGATGGAAGGTACCAAAATCTCATTCTTAAAAACGATACTCTGTGATGAGATAAGCCTTCAAAAAAAATGAAATTAAGTTGATAGAAATACCAAAATACCCAGAGATTTCAGTCACTAATCTTTACGATGATGCGATGAAAGATAAAGAGTTGGAAGTTTATCTTCATACCAAGAAACAACTCTCCAACAGACTTTCAGAAAGGAGCTTCTTCTTTAATGTTCTTGGCACTTTAAGAGAGAGCTTTCTCAGAGAGATCATTGAAGAAGCTCACAAGAAACGCTCCTCTATTCTCCTGAAGATTAAAAAAAAATCAAGGCATACTAATAAGCGAGAACTGGCTTGCGGAGCTTAAGAAGCATCCATACCTATCTAATTATGCTTTGACACTTAACTTTGTAGGGAAACCTGCAACTGGTATATTCCTAATGAAAGAACATACAAAGGTTCACAGAGAGAGAAAGTCATAGACTATTCATGAAGTGAGCAAGAGACTTTATAAAGATTTTTTAAAAGCCAGATGAAATGAACATAGATGCAGGAGCTGGCAATAGAGAAGAAATATGGGCCCAAACAAGCCATAAGAAGAGGAGAAGAAGGAGAAGCTTAATCCCCTTCTGGGTTAATTTAATACGTGAACTTATTCATTCATTTAAATCTAAAACTTATTTATAAACATTCATTCTTCCTTCTCTCGCGCAAACTGTTGTCTTATCTATGCTTACTCTCTTGCAGCTACTATGAATAAAGTCTACTGTATCGATGGGCAAGTCTTGCATAAGGTGATACAGCAGCAGTTTTCTTGAAGTGAGCCTTAATTTAACTCTAATAGAATTCGATTCCATTAAACTGTGGGTATAGGGAACAACTGAGGGCTATAGGGAACGTTATATACAGGAGTTATGATTAACTCTTCATAAGCTTTCTTAGACTCTTTAGTCTTATAAACTGAGAGGTTGTCAACAAACAAGATGATCTCCTAATCGTTGTATTTATCTCTCTACTTATGTAGGAACTCTATGTACTACTCTTGGTTAATAGAACGAAGATGAATAACATAACTTTCTAAGCCAGAGTCTTCACTAATACCTGCTAAAATTGCATGGGTTACAACCTTTACTTTCTAATCGTAGACTTCTATATTATCATACTTCTTATACCAAGACTTATTAATAAAGGTGTTTGAAGGTAAACTCAGCTCCACTCTGTTGACAGTCTTGAAAGAAATACTATTTCTTCTATAAATATTGGCTATAGTCTAAGGAGAGATACGCATGTCAGGAAACCTACGATGAAACATGACAGCTCGCTAGTCAAAAGGAAAGTGTGCCCAGTACTTTAAAGTCTTAGAGTCACAGAGGTAGTCGATATGGATCTGAGTGAATTTTTATTTTCTTACTGGATGTCTTCAAGTACCAGAATTAAAATGTTAAACAGCCAACAATCAATGATACCTAACTGTTGAGGCAATCTTGCAAAGGAACTTTGCTATAGCTGCATGATTCAGTACTGGTTTGACTTAGTCTATATTAATACTCGTATCATACCTAAGCTTAAGCAGTAAATCTAAATATTTCTCATAATAAATAGACCCTAAATTTCGCTAATTTCTATTTATCATTTTTTAAATTGGGAAAAAATTTCTCTACTAACCCCAATAAGACCCCAACTATACCCTAAAAATCAAAGACTTATAAACCTCACTAAAAGGTTTTGGGGATTTGATTACAATTTGTGAATATTAAAATATTAAAATTTATAATAAATTTGATTTTTATTTAACAGTTATTTTATAATGATCTTACTTAATTGCATATTTTTCCTCATATTTTCATATTCAAATTTAAGAGTTAAATAATTTTTAAATTAAATAAAGTAGATTTTTGATTTTTTTTATTATTAACATGCATAGCATTTGTATTATCAATCAATTTTTTATAAATATTATAAAATTGTTATTAAGGAGATTGATTATAGATATAGAATGTTAAAATTTTTATAAATTTTATCAAAAATAATAACTGAACTAAACATTGAATTTTATTAATAATTTATTTTAAGAACTTACAATTTTATCAAGAAGTACTACAAGATTTATCCTTTATGCCTTTTAAAACATTAATAAAAAGATTCTGGAGAAATCTAATATTAAGGTTAAATTATTAAGCAGTATCTGAAACTATTTCTCTATATTGCTCACAAAAGCAGTCAATATAACATCATAAATTCACATAGCCTATAACACCACCTGGGTCATCCTTACGTCATATAGGACATTCTGACATATTTGGGAAGTTCTGGCGTAAGTATATTTATTTGATATTATTTTAAATAAAAATTTTGAATATTTAAAGATTTATAATCCTCTTTGAAGGGATATATGGTAGATGGAGCTGTGTTTTAAGGGATTAACATTAAATAACCATTTCGGTGTTTCTTATTTTTGTTTTAGATAGAGATTCAAATTCATCATTGATATTTATATAGATCTCTTAATTTTATTATTCCGTGTTGCAAGATTTCTAGGCAAATACTTAAATATCTTTATTATTTCTAAAGTCTTCTTATTGATTTTTCAAAATTTTATTGGTTTCTCTTAAAAGGCGTCTGATAAAAAATATTAAAAAATATTTTTATATAAATTAGATTTTTTTCTTTTGGTTGATCAAAAGTGAAAACAAATCCTGAGAGTCTTAGAGCATTTAAATTTTTGAGATATTGTAGAAATACATTTGAATTTGGAAAATTAATTATAATTAAATTAAATATAAATCAAAATCGTGGCAGTTAAAGTTGGCCAATTTAAACGATCTTGAGCTTATTCGATAGAGAATTCAAAATTAGCTGGACTTTGTTATTGGGGGTACTATTTTATCGCATCCCTGGAGCTAAATAACTCAACTTTAATGTGAGGGCACAATTTATTGAATTAAGATGCATTTAATTAAAGTTGAGTTATTTCGCTCCAGGGATGCGATAAAATAGTACCGCCAATAACAAAGTCCAGCTAATTTTGAATTCTCTATCGAATAAGCTCAAGATCGTTTAAATTGGCCAACTTTAACTGCCACGATTTTGATTTATATTTAATTTAATTATAATTAATTTTCCAAATTCAAATGTATTTCTACAATAGAAGTCGCGTAATTATTTTTAATGGGATATTTAAGTTGTAAATTAATTATAAACTATAATAGGATAAATACTAAATTATATAACTATTAATAACGAATCCTAATTACTGAATATTCTATTATTAAATTAAGTAATTTGAGATATCAATTATTTTTGTTATAAATATCAAATACTGCTTGAATAATGAATAAGACTGGGGTGATTAAAATAATATATATGAAAAATTGAATAAATTAGGATTATAAAATGTTAAATGGGCCAATTTAAAGTGCTCCAGTAAATAAACAACTTGCTTATTTATAGCAAAATTTGAAAACAAACTCAATAGGTTAAAATACGACACTCCCATCCATTTATAACAAAACTGTTTATTAGGGGAAATTTCCTGCCCTTAAATGACATATATATCCATAATGAGGTTTTATGCTCAAAAGTAAATTTCCTTTTATCAAAAAATTATGAGTAATGAAAAGTTTGGACAAAATATATTCAATATGTTATAATTAAAACAAATGAAAATTATTTTTTTATTTTAATTTAAATTATCTGTCTTACTTATAAGTTAGCAGAATTTAATATTAGACCTTAAATATTAATGATAAAGAAATATAGTAAAGGAAATTCTCACTTTTTATGGATTTCATTTTTCAATAATAATCATTGAGAGCTATATACTTTAATTTTGGGCAGAAAACTTCATATGTGGCATAAATCCCTTTTCCTGTTTTTAATACTCCCGAATAAAATAAAAGATCTACATCAAAAGATCCTTGAAAATTTCGGCAGTCATTTAAAATAATATCTGAACCTGAATCCGAAGAAGTAGGAGCGACGCCTATGATAGTAGAATTCCAAAAAAGAAACGTAATACATGAATTAGCTTCATAAAGATAGTAATTGATATAATTGACACATAGAATGGAAAATATAGTTGCCCCTCCTTAATGAAGCTATAAAATTTTGATAAAAATAATAGATTTTACAATTCAATATATATAAAATGATGATTATATCTTGAGTAAAATCTAAATGAAGAATATTTCAATAGTCTTTGTCTATAAATCTTCGTTTTTATTATTTAAATTAATATAATAAGTTTTATTTAAATTAAAATAATTTATTTTTTTCAAAGTAGTGATATTAATGAATATTCTTTGCTATCAATAGTATGATTCTCATAGCTCAAATATGATAAAAGTTCTTTTTCATAAATAACACTATTTTTAAGCATTTTATATCTAGGTTATCGTTTGTTTGCAACCGTGTATTATAATTCTTTTTTTTCTAAGTTTATTTAAATATAATAAATATTTTTTAATGAATAAATATGAAATTTCAAATAAAAAATTAAATAATATATGCAATATGAACTACCTAATAATTTAATAAATTTATAGAGAAAAAAAATACTAGAATATCCTTTAACACTAATTTATTGTCTAGTTTATAATATTTTTCCTTATTTTATTATAGTATTTAATAGAGAAATCATTTAATATGTGTAATTATTGTTAAGTTTGAATTTCCTCAATAATATCAATTTAATTGGATTTTTCCCTATTTTATAAATATTGTTTTATGTAGAATCAATCCTTTTGCTTGAAATTGTTTTATTTTTAATAGGAAACATAGTCCCAAAAAATGAATAAAAGATAGATCCATTTGATGCTATTGCTCCTTTTAACAAAAAGAAAATTTACATTTAAATTAAATTTAAAATGAGCATCAACATAGATGGTAAAAAATTCAATATTATATCGAAGAGTTCAAACGGAATGAATAACGATTTAGCTAGTCTTAGATAATTTGTTTAAAAACCGAAAATGGAACAAGCAGTAGACTAAAAGGGATTAATATTGATTAAATAAATGAGTAATTGTGAAATCATATATTACATTTTAAAGTCAGTTTATGTTAGATTTTATTTATTAGTTGGATTAATTTTTCTTGTTTTTATTACTATATTATAGATATTCTAAAATTGTATAGTTCATCTTATGATGTGTTCTTCTATCGAAAAATCATTATTTTTAAGCTTTATAGAAAAAATGTCCTATATTTAGTAGACTTTTTTCCCAATAAAATTATCCTTGAACAGTATCTTTATTAAAGTTATATAAGTTTATTTTAATCTAAGCTAATTGAAAACCGTAGACTAAGTAAGGCCAAACCTTCTAGACTAAGTATATATAGTATATATTTATAATTTTTATTGCATTCCTAACTCCAATTTTAACCTAGCTGATAGATCAAGAAACCAATCGATAACTTTAAAACCAATCTACAATACTGTTGATAATACAAATTAATTGGCTCATCTACAGCATAGCACTATTTCCAGTAATAGTTAATTCAGCAACTAGCAATAAAATTTCCTAACATCTCATGCAAAATAAACTAATAATAATCCGTTTGAGTTTTCCAACAACAGCACATTTGGCTAGTACAGGAATAGTCTAAATAGCTAACTAAACAGTATGATATTTATGACTTAGTAGGATCTTAGATTTAGCTAAAACTATTAGAGATCTTCTAACTAGTTTGACTTTATAAATATTGCAGAGGAATCATAGGAAGAAACCTTAATAAAAACCTAAAACCATAACAACTAGGTGACATATGAATAATTAAAAATCTCAAAAGATAGTTTGGGCACTAATATATTTGAATATGAAGAGGATAATTTTACACAAAGATCTTATCAATATATCATTTAATCAAATTAGAGCATTTAAATCTAAAATAACAATAACTAGAGTAAATCCAATTAGCAATAAAATTTGTTTAATTAAAAAATTAAAGTTCCTCCACTTCCAATTCATAAAATTAGTAATGCTAACTTATTAGAACTTTAGCCA
>ARYC01003286.1:0-11389 GCA_000711775.1 Oxytricha trifallax | reverse complement strand
AAATAGTTAATTTTTAGAAAATAAATCATGAAAGAAAACAATTCAGCAGTAGTCTTATTAATTGAGGAATTCTATAAAGTAAATCAATTAAAGTTTGATTAAGAATAAATCTATCAAAGTAAGTAATGGCACTAGGCGTAAGGTTATCATCAACGTTATTCAAGCTGATGCTAACATCAAACACTTTAAGAACTGTAGCACGATAAATGTTGCAGGTAACTCTGGTTGATTATCAAAATTAATATGGGAAAACAGTTTAATAAACTTAGGAATGAACGCCCAAAGTGAGATCATTGTAAATATGATTTGGCTTGACTATAGATTATAAGATAACGGAGAATACATAATTAATATCATCTAATATAAGAATGTACTGGTAGGATATGTCAAAAGAGTGAAATAGAATACGACTAGGTGAAACTAAACTAAATTCAACATATTTGAATATTCAAATGAGAATACGATTCATGTATATAATTATAGCAATTGAATATTATATGAATAATCAAATTAATAATTGATAAATAATTGAAAGTTAAATCAAGTGTTATATAGTGAAATCAATATTTAATAATTCAAGAGTTGGGAATTGTAATGGTAGTTTAAAAAAGCGATAAGCTTTGAGTTAAATAGCAGGTGTGAGAAAATACAATTTTGTAGAAACATACTTTCATGTCTTCTTACATGTCATGATAATTATCCAGAGTTATTAAATCATGCTAAAACCTAAAGGCTAGGCTCGCAAGGATGTAAATTGGAAATCCAGGCTTAATAGATAAAGAAAACGATATGAATATTGAGAAGAGTAGCAAATTATTGTAGTAACATAAGAATAAGGGGCAGATGATTAGCAACTATCGTTAGAAGAATAAATGGGAAGAGTTGATTCAAGAAGATCGATGGTAATTAACTTAAGAATAAGAATTTAGCCTCTACGAAAGAGACTTCAATGATAGAAATGGGAACTTAATCAAGCTAGAGGGCTACTAATTCTGTGATGGACCAAACACAAAACAATCGAACGAAATCTAGTACCAAAACAAATGAAGATGAGAAAATTAAGGAAAAGTGGTTAGAATTGCGTCAAGAATAACAGATAGAGAACAATAAGATTGGTGGAATAAGAATTAAAAAAGGAATGAAGAGCAGAATAATAAGAACTGATGACCAAGGAATAGCAGTATATACACATTTTATCGTACTATAAACACAAATTTCGCATTTTATTTAAATATAATATTGTATATTATTTTATTTAATTCTATCTTTATATATTCATTAACTATATTTATAATATTTAATTATAAAATTTTTATAGATAAATATAATACTCTAACTGTGTATAAATGGTAGGAGGGAAATTGAATTTAAATACATATTAACTAATAATATAAAGATCAAATATAAATATAGAATTATTTATTATTCTTAGATTCTTATAGAGAAATTACTAAATTTTAAATATGGCATAATTTTACTTTATTTAGAAAAGATATGGCAGAAAGATCAAATATTGTCTGAATAGAATTCAGAAAATATTAATTACAAGCCCACTAGTGCTCACATTATTATACTTGGTTAGTAAACCTTGTGTACTTTTGCAAGTAATTAATATAATATAGCTCGTTTTGCATCATTGGAAAACCATCATCTCAGATATATAGGTGAAAATATTTTCCGTTTTCTTCACTTTAATGAACGTCAACGAAGATCTCTTTTATAAAAGGCTACATGAGTCCATTATCAAAGCAACACTCAAGCTGTTCGATTGAAAAAAGAAACAACATGCTCTTCTAATTGTCAAGATTGACAAATCAAAAGATAGATGCAGAGCATTTGCTGATGGCAATGTCTAGTCAATTATATCTAGCGCTTCAATATTCAAGTGAATCAACATAATTAAGAGTATTTGATAATATAATATAGAACATCAACAAATATTAAATGGTACCGGTACAAGTGGAACCTCAATGTTAATCTATATTGGACGGAAACTCAGGTGATATTGATGGTCAATTTAGATTAATTGATCATATATTCTAACTCAGAGTGCAATGCATGGGATAGACAGCTTATACTAGAGCATTTTAATAGTGTTAAACTTATAAACTAATGAACTGAAGTCTCTAAAAGAATTCTCCTGACATAAATCAATTTAGGTTTGAATTTTAATCCCTTGATTAGTTGGTAATGATTCATGTATTTTTATTAATATTTAAGTAATTCTCAGGATTTAATTAATAATAATAATACAAAAACTAAAAATATTAATAATTAAAATTATCTGAGATGTTATTTAGGTATTTGCTTGGTGTCTTATTGGCTAAGAATATACTCTTAAAAAATCTTGATTAAGGAAAAGATCAACAGTTAATTCGATGATTGATAGAGAAAACTAAAGTATTATAAGATAGAAAGGAGAAGACAGTAATCATATATAAGATGATTATAAAAAATAGATAATAAATAATACTAAATGTATAATATTAAAATGGAAACTATACATGAGTCACTGGTAAAGGCTGTTCAATCATTTAAAATTGTAAGTTACAAAAGTATTATCTAATAAATTTAGATTTACAAAAGAACCGATCAGTTAGGGGTGCTCAATGAACAAGACAGATATTCAGATTGGGAAAATAAAAAAGGATATGGAGCTCAATATTAAAATAATGGAGACAGATGAATGCTACTGGAAAAGTTGCAACAGATTTATTTAAAATTCCATTTTCTATTAGTGTAATAAGTATTCTAATGAACTTGTATTAAAAAAATTATAATGAGTTTATCATAAATTTTGAGGAAATAATGATTTCAAAAATTTATTCATCTATTTTGATATAATTTTATTTTATATATATGAATTAAAATGAAAAATAGTATTGCTTTTTACAATTCACTGATTCTAATCGCACAGTTTTTGTCATTTGTAAAATACAACTAATCTTCAAAACTTCTCGATTCCACACTATTGTTAAATGTATGGCGTTGATCACGAAAATAACATTAAAAAGATGATTTGATTAAGGAATGACCACGAAGGAGGCCTAGGAAGGTTAAATGTTACTAATTAGAATTGAAAAATATTAAATGGTTCGAAAGATAGTTTTGTCAAAGTTCATCGTAATTCAACTATAAAAGCGATTGTTTCATTGCCAGCGTCAATGTCCTATGTCCTCTAAAGTATGTCAAGTAACCCCATTAAATTAGTCTTCTCAAAGTGTCAGACTGATTAAAAATATATTCAGAAAAGATCTTGGCTTAGGTAAGGGCCTGAATAACATAAATTAAAGCGGTGATGGTCAAAGAAAAGAAAATGATAAATAAAATTTTTAACAGAAAATTACTATAAAAAGAAATATTAATTAAAAATAAAAGTCGCTTAAAAAAATCAGCCGCACTAGATAAATAATAATATGAATTTTTATGAACAATACTTAAATAAATTCTTGGCTCTCACAGACAACCAACAAACACTAGATATTATAAGCATAGTTATCACTTATTTGGCTTAGATACTTAGAATCTTATAAAACTATTAAGTGATATGAGTCATTCGAATAAAGTTTACAGTAGATATATCCACTTTTAAGAAATCTTAAAATGATCCAGAAACCAACCCTAATATAAATTATTGACTCTCACAGAATATAAAAAAAACACGAGATATTGAAGGAATGCTTTCCATTTGGGAAAATTATTTAAAATTAATTAAATACAATACTAAAATCTTGGCAATTAACTTTCTTTAAACCTAGACAATATTGTACTTGTTCGAAAGAGAATTCAAAATTAGCTGGACTTTACTACTGGCGGTACTCCTCTATCGCATTCCTAGAGCGAGATAACGAGACTTTAATTTGACATGAAAACAACTGAAAAAATAACCAAAAATTAAAGTCTCGTTATCTCGCTCTAGGAATGCGATAGATGAGTACCGCCAGTAGTAAAGTCCAGCTAATTTTGAATTCTCTTTCGAACAAGTACAATATTGTCTAGGTTTAAAGAAAGTTAATTGCCAAGATTTAATATTGTAATTATTGCTAAAATAGATGAAATTGTATAAATTAATCAAAATTTAATTTTATTATTAATTTTAACCAACTTTACTTTTCGATTCTATTCGAACACTTATAGAGAAAGATTGTTGATTTGAACGATTTTAAAGACTATTGTTAGTTTCAATAATAGAAGCCATAATTTTTAAAATTGAAATCTTTAATGAGCAAGCAATTGCAAATTTTATCACCCAGCTAAAAAAATCATTGGTGGTCATCCAAAACATTTGTTGAATCTTGATGATTGAGAGTGGAATCATCATAAATTGTCATAACTCCCTGATTTATGAGTGTTTGCTTGAATTAAGGTCCCTACTGTATTCTCCATTTTTTAAAACACCAGGAACATCAACTTTATCGTCCTGATCGACAGTTAGAGTACCTGATTCTGGCAGTTTGGTGAAGGAGTAGCCAAGTTGGTTTTTAAAATGAGCAAAAATGAGAGAGGTTTTTGGGTTTAAATGTTTGATTAGTTAAAACTTAAACTTAAAAGTGTGATATGTAATAAGGGGCGTTTAATCAATAAATATAAGGCTTTAAGTGCTAATCCTAGCTGTATTGGTTAGTTCTATAGCTCCTGCACCTCAACTCATCGTCTTTTAGGTGAATATCACACAAATCCATGCTTGATGGTGTTGCACCACTGCTTCACGCTAAAAGCCCATAGCTTGTTGACATCCATCTTGGTCATGGCCTTCAAAATCTGCGATATCCTCTTCACCAGGTGAATTCTATAGAGTGTCAAGTTAATTCTACTTAATTGCTGTCTGCCTGCTCCTATCTGAGGTGTCTCTTAATGTAGGAGAACACTACTCGATGGGGTTGAGCAAGGGTGAGTAGTCTGCATTCAATAAGACAGTGACTTTAAACTTCCTAGCAGTCTCCAACACTTCTGAGTACTTATGAATGACTGCGTTGTCCATGAGCAACACAATCTTCTTCTGGGCAAGATCCTTGTCTGTGCGCAGTTGGCGAAGAGTGTGATAGAGGAAGTTATCGAACAGCTAGCATCGAAAGCCCTCCCAATGATCTGGCTGGAGACCAGCTGGTCCTTAGTGATAGCAGCTACAAAGCTCATCGAGAATTGCTATCTCTTAGTCGTTTCCTTGGTTATAGAGAGATTTCGAGCCAAGACCCCATAAGACCCCAATCGCTGGTTGACCTGCTGCTTGGCGATTGCGATGGGAGTATAGTTAAAGGAAGGTATGGGGTCAATCGCATTGACTACTGCTTGATTTGCTTGATTACCTACCTTGTTGGATTTAGAGAATTTAGAATCATCTACAGAAGAGTCAATATTTATAGGATTTCATTACTTTCCTGTTGATTCTCTGTGATTTAACTGCTGCTTTCAGGCCTGCTGGACAGCTGCAAGCGTCAGGGAGTGATACCTCTCCAGTTTTCATTGTCATTCACACTCAATACCTCACTATCCTTACGTTGAGTTGATTACAGCCTGAGGCTGGCCAGGTTCTGGACTAATGGAGTCAGAACAGAAGCAGATTTGAGAGGGGTTTATGGTTGGCTGTTAGATTTCTTGGAGGAGCTCTATATTCTGATCGCGTTGAAGCGCTTTTGCAAGGATGTCTATTTAAAAATGCCCTCTGGGGCTTCCAATATAGGTGACAGCTGAGTGTATGTGTATTTATCGCTGCATTTGACAGGGGTGGCAGCAATGCTTTACTCCTTGATACCAAAGATAAGCTGTTTCTAGGTGGAAGGTTTCTACCTTAACTATGGAAAGATCGATTTCGAGTTTGGTCTTGAATTATCTTATGGAACAATTCCAGATCCACCCACTATTCATGCAGTATTATCAATTTAGTCATCTTAACCTGTAATAGAACAATTATCATCTATATTATCATCTCTCTAGCTGCTGATGGCGCTGTATTCAAATAGTTAAGCAATTACATTATTACCTACCTATAGGTTCCCAGAATTGCTTGGAGTCTCGGATTTTCAGCTTTCAGGTCATTTTCATCGTAAATTGAAACTTGATTTGTCGAAAATGGCATGTTTGGGGTCTTCATTTTATTGTACTTTCTAACCCCATTAATAACAGATAAGCCCGATTCTTGATTTGAGTAGCCAACCAGCATCTCGCCATACTGGATGACATCGTTGGTGACGAGAACCTCGGTCTTACCAATTGCAGGTGCCAGGGAGGAATCAAATTTGGGGTTTTCATTGTGAAGGGCAGCAGAATTGAAACTCCTTTGCCTTGTAGGCATATAATCGCTCCTGAAGTTGGATTCGTCCACTGATATGATCACTGCGTCTTCAAGGAATAGCTGCGCGAGCAGTCTCGACACCCAAAGCCTCTTCTCATTGAATGACGGGTCTCTATACTTAGCATTAGCATTCTGGGCTTTGCAAAATCTCAAATGAAAACTTTCCTTGAGTACTTTCAATAGTGTAGCAACACTCGGCACTGTTAGGTTCTTAAACTCTTATTACTTGCACTGCAATTCAAGTAGACTATAATGGAGGCGCCAGTCAGTGATCTTATATATGCCCTGCTGTTCAAGAATTATACTAATAGCTTTGAGCAACAGCGGGTTTCTCCTCGTATTCTTCCTCCCATTCTTCTGCTAAAGCTAGGGATTGAGCACTCTATGCTCCACCTCATATTTAAACTTCTCTATGGCCTTGTAAACATATCGCCTATCTATGCCCATTTCAAGTTTTATATTCTTTGGTTTCATGCCTTCTACTTTGTAATGTTATACTACGGATATCTTCTTTAACGCCAGCTTCGCATCTCTGCGTTTAATGCATTGATTATTGGTGGAACTTATCCTAGGTTTATGGTTTAAATGATTAACATTGAGAGAATTTATATCCTACCCCTGCTCTTTCATGAAGTCTTACAGGCCCTACCACAGCTCATCACTTTACTTTATCTGCAGGTTCTTAGGTATTACATTAGTGTTTCTTTAGTCAGCAAGTTGTGATGGCTTCCTAGTCATACGAAGGTACTGCTCGAGGCCATAACATAGCTGGTCATCAGTTGCCAAACTTTCAACATCGACGAATGATGATACTGCTTTCTAAACATTCTCCAATGGCAGTCTTATGATTTACCCACCCAGTATACCCATCGTCGATGGTGGCACCTGCCCATTGTTGAGGAGAGTGCCTGATGTATAAGTGAGCTTCGCAGGTTTAGGATTAGAGGGGAAGTTGGTGCCAAGTACTACTGATGTACACTTGAGTATGGTCTTCTACTATGGCTTCAGCACACTCTGCTTTATTTCTTCAAACTCTTAATTGCAGAGAAATCCATAGTTAAATATGATTGCGATGCGAATGAATTGTATGAATGCTCACTACCAGAAGAGGGTATGTTGAATGTTTGCTACATTTCCAATTGCTAAGTGCTGTTCCTTATAGGGGTTTATATATATTTCAGTTTTTAAAGTTTAATAGTTAATACTAATAGCCCAAATCACACTAAAAACTAAAACCAATGAAAATCATTCTGAGATTTTGAACTATGATATAAGTCCGATAATTCATATTTTTATAATTATTATCAAAATAGATTTAAAATGGGAAATTATGAAAATAAAAATATATAATTAATTAAAAATGAGTTTATTGTAATTTTTGATTTTTAAATTATCGTTTTAACTGATATTGATTTGAATTTGATATATTTTAACACCAATAATTTGACTCATCGATATATCAAATTAGATTTATCATATCTTAACTGTAGACCCTTTAAATTTAACTTTTTAAACTTTTAACTTTCGCCAAAATGCAGTTTCTAATTTATTTTTCCTAAGAGCACCTGAAAATATCGATTCTAGTTATTTAAACCTCGCTCAGCACGAATATGAAATTCGTTTTATCATATCTTCAAAAAGCGCAAAGTTATGGGCATTTTAAGTTTTGTTGTAGGTATAGATTAGGAAGTATGTTAAACATAGGGTTTAAAGATTTTCAAATCAGAATTTCATGAATTGAACTTGAACATATTCAAAGTACTTAATTAATGTTACTATATTCTTATAATCTTTTTAAAAGCACAAATTTCTTATGCAATAGCTTTCTACACTTATAAGATTCGTTCTACTATAACAAACTAAATTAAAGCACAAATTTCTTAAGCAATTGCCTTTTAAGCAACATTAATGAATTTAAATCTAGGCTTCTTTATAAAATAACAAAAGTCCCGTTCAATAACGAAAAGTCAAATCGTTATGGTTTCCAAGCGTTATTGTTTAATATACAAACAGAGTTGTCAAAATTGAATTTGCCCTTTCAGAATTTATGATAAGCCATTTGAATCTGAAAAACAGCATTTCCAACTTTGGCACTTCATTTTCTTATAAGGTTACTTTCTCACCATAAATTTGAAAATTATAAATATTCCTTACCATGAAATGAACTAAGCATTTTTCATTAATTAAAGTATTTTTGTTTTTATATAGCATGGGATCTAATTTATAGACAGCTATTTATTATCCCATCTGTTATAATAATAATAATAATAATAATAATATAAATATTTATTTTTTACAAAAGTACAAAATAATTTATTTGAGTTGACAACAATCCCATTAATGATTGCTTGTTAGAAGTAAAAATAGCCCTTGCATTATATTTATCTGGATATTTAGACCTCGCTGAGAACGAATATCGAATCAGAATCGATTTATCTTTAGAACTCTCGGAGATACAGCCATTTTAATTATAAATAGGATGACATGATCGTAACTTAAGGAGGCTTATTTTAAGGATTAAAGGGCTTTTGGAAAGAGACACTGAAGTTCATGGTATGACCTGGAATCAAGCAAGTCCACTAAATTTGGGCTCCTGAACAAGAGTGAAACACCTGAACACTAATTATTAAATCATTTTCTAAAGTTAAAGTGGGGTCAATATGTCAATGTTATGACTTATTCAAAATCTTTCCAGGGCCGTACCCTTCCCCGCCAAAATGCAGCATCTAACTTATTTTTCCTAAGAGCACCTGAAAATATCGATTCTAGTTATTTAAACCTCACTCAGCACGAATATGAAATTCGTTTTATCATATCTTCAAAAAGCGCAAAGTTATGGGCATTTGAAGTTTTGTTGTAGGTATAGATTAGGAAGTATGTTAAACATAGGGTTTAAAGATTTTCAAATCAGAATTTCATGAATTGAACTTGAACATATTCAAAGTACTTAATTAATGTTACTATATTCTTATAATCTTTTTAAAAGCACAAATTTCTTATGCAATAGCTTTCTACACTTATAAGATTCGTTCTCTATAACAAACTAAATTAAAGCACAAATTTCTTAAGCAATTGCTTTTTAAGCAACATTAATGAATTTAAATCTAGGCTTCTTTATAAAATAACAAAAGTCCCGGTCATTAACGAAAAGTCAAATCGTTATGGTTTCCAAGCGCTATTGTTTAATATATAAACAGAATTGATTTTAAGACTACCATTTTTAATCATGTTGTCAAAATTGAATTTGCCCTTTCAGAATATTATGATAAGCCATTTTGAATTCTGAAACAGCATTTCCAACTTTGGCACTTCATTTTCTTATAAGGTTACTTTCTCACCATAAATTTGAAAATTATAAATATTCCTTACCATGAAATGAACTAAGCATTTTTCATTAATTAAAGTATTTTTGTTTTTATATAGCATGGGATCTAATTTATAGACAGCTATTTATTATCCCATCTGTTATAATAATAATAATAATAATAATAATATAAATATTTATTTTTTACAAAAGTACAAAATAATTTATTTGAGTTGACAACAATCCCATTAATGATTGCTTGTTAGAAGTAAAAATAGCCCTTGCATTATATTTATCTGGATATTTAGACCTCGCTGAGAACGAATATCGAATCAGAATCGATTTATCTTTAGAACTCTCGGAGATACAGCCATTTTAATTATAAATAGGATGACATGATCGTAACTTAAGGAGGCTTATTTTAAGGATTAAAGGGCTTTTGGAAAGAGACACTGAAGTTCATGGTATGACCTGGAATCAAGCAAGTCCACTAAATTTGGGCTCCTGAACAAGAGTGAAACACCTGAACACTAATTATTAAGTCATTTTCTAAAGTTAAAGTGGGGGTCAATATGTCAATGTTATGACTTATTCAAAATCTTTCCAGGGCCGTACCCTTCCCCGCCAAAATGCAGCATCTAACTTATTTTTCCTAAGAGCACCTGAAAATATCGATTCTAGTTATTTAAACCTCACTCAGCACGAATATGAAATTCGTTTTATCATATCTTCAAAAAGCGCAAAGTTATGGGCATTTGAAGTTTTGTTGTAGGTATAGATTAGGAAGTATGTTAAACATAGGGTTTAAAGATTTTCAAATCAGAATTTCATGAATTGAACTTGAACATATTCAAAGTACTTAATTAATGTTACTATATTCTTATAATCTTTTTAAAAGCACAAATTTCTTATGCAATAGCTTTCTACACTTATAAGATTCGTTCTACTATAACAAACTAAATTAAAGCACAAATTTCTTAAGCAATTGCCTTTTAAGCAACATTAATGAATTTAAATCTAGGCTTCTTTATAAAATAACAAAAGTCCCGTTCAATAACGAAAAGTCAAATCGTTATGGTTTCCAAGCGTTATTGTTTAATATATAAACAGATTTGATTTTAAGACTACCATAATCATGTTGTCAGAATTGAATTTGCCCTTTCAGAATATTATGATAAGCCATTTTGAATTCTGAAAGAGCATTTCCAACTTTGGCACTTCATTTTCTTATAAGGTTACTTTCTCACCATAAATTTGAAAATTATAAATATTCCTTACCATGAAATGAACTAAGCATTTTTCATTAATTAAAGTATTTTTGTTTTTATATAGCATGGGATCTAATTTATAGACAGCTATTTATTATCCCATCTGTTATAATAATAATAATAATAATTATATATAAATATTTATTTTTTACAAAAGTACAAAATAATTTATTTGAGTTGACAACAATCCCATTAATGATTGCTTGTTAGAAGTAAAATAGCCCCCGCATTATATTTATCTGGATATTTAGACCTCGCTGAGAACGAATATCGAATCAGAATCGATTTAACTTAAAGAACTCTCGGAGATACAGCCATTTTAATTATAAATAGGATGACATGATCGTAACTTAAGGAGGCTGATTTTAAGGATTAAAGGGTGTTTGGAAAGAGACACTGAAGTTCATGGTATGACCTGGAATCAAGCAAGTCCACTAAATTTGGGCTCCTGAACATGAGTGAAACACCGGAACACTAATTATTAAGTCATTTTCTAAAGTTAAAGTGGGGTCAATATGTCAATGT
>ARYC01003283.1:0-11431 GCA_000711775.1 Oxytricha trifallax | reverse complement strand
TTAAGGTTATTTTGCTGGGAGATGCAGAAGTTGGAAAGACCAGTATAGTTCACAGATTAGTAGTAAGCATAAAAACGCATAATTAATTGTGTTTTAGGACTAATTCTTCAGTTTGGAGCATCAACCCACTCTTGGCTTTGACTTCGTAAGAAAATTTAATTTATCAATAATGAATATAGAGTTTCAAAAAGTTATAAATAGATGGAAGGATAGTCACACTATAAATTGTAACTATCTATATGTTCTTAATTTAATATAGTTTGATACAGCTGGTCAAGATAAATATAATTCTTTGGTGTCCAGTTATTTCAAGTAAGATAATAAATATATTTACATAATTTGAGAGAGGTGCTTAAGGCTTTGTGTGTGTATTTGATTTTTCAAAGAGATCAACTTTTGAAAATATTGGCAAATGGATTAGACAGATACAAGACAGCTCCACAGTTGAGATGCCAACAGTTTTAGTTCTTGGGAATAAGAGAGACCTTGAGTTGAGAGAAGTCACAAATCAAGAAATACAAGAATTTTAAACTTAGTTCAGAGATGTGATATACTATGAGACAAGTGCATGAAATGGATATAATAATCTAAAGCAGTTTACAATTATTTTTACAAACATTAACTATATCATGTAAACGAATCATTCAAGACACTAAGCTAGAAACTAATAGAGAAAGGGATTTAAGCTAAAGTATCTGGATTTAAAATAATTGCAGATTCAAGGAGGACGCAGGAATTGAATGATTTTAATTCATAACCCCCAAATTGTTGCGGAAATTCAACCAATAATAGTTGTTGTTCATCATGAAAATATTACAATATATCTATAAAGATAGATTTAAAATAAATCGTATAATTACATTAATATTATATTTAATTTTAAACTATATCCTTATAAATGTAATTACTTTTAGGTGTTTTGGGTTTTGGGTATTATATTGATTAAATTAATAAACAGTGTAAGTCTAATAAATTTATAAAAATCTTTAATTGAATGATATTAACTGCTAACTAGAAATTTTAAGTAGAAGAAAGTAAAATTTTTAGAGTAAAAATTATAAATATAATTTATAAGAGTTATTTAATATAAATTGTTGAAAGATAAAGAAATAATTAGATTTTATAAAATAAAAATTATGAAATATTATTATTATTATAATAAATTAGTATAAATTTAAAAATATTAACTTTGAAATAAAAAATAAAAATAAATTTTACATTTATCAATATATATTATAAAAATAAAAGATAAAATAAATTTAATTAAATATAATAAATTTTTAAAATTGCAAATATAATAGAAATAAAAATAAGATTATTTTTAATTTTAAAATCATTATTAAATAATAAATTAAAATTAGAAAAAATATAAATAATATGAAAAAATTTAATTATTCAATAATTTAAATTGCCAGTAAATATCTTAAAATAATAAATATAAATATGAATATAAAATTATATAAAATAAAATCCCAAAATTTCATTATAAAAAATATTAAAGATAAAGATTATATCTTAAAGATAGAGAAAATTATAAATTGCAACATTTAAAAAACTTCAAAACCGAATAAAATTAAAACTGTTTTTTATTTATAAGATGCAAAGCTCATAATAGGGTAATATGCTATCAAGGAACACGATGACAGATACGCTCACTCTTTTATAGCTGCTTTGAATCAAGTCTACTATACTTTTGGGCAAGTCATGATATGATTATACAGAATGAGCTTCTTGTATTAAGTCTTTATATTTAACTCCAGTAGAATTCTATTTTAATAAATTAAGGACATGACAGGATATTTTTTGTTTAGGTCTTCATAAGATATCATTGACTCCTTAGTCTTTTGAACTGATAAATTATCAACAAACAGAATGATCTCTTGGTTGCTATACTTCTCTCTGAGCTAATGTAGGAACTCTATAAACTACTCTCGCTTAATAAAGCGAGGGTGAATCACATACTCTCTAAGCCTGAATCTTCACTTATACAACTAAAATTTTATGGATGACTACCTTTACTTTTTAATCATAGACTTCTATATTATCATACTTCTTATACCAAGATTTATTAATAAAGGTGTTGAACGTAAACACAGCTTCATCTGCATGTATGAACTTGATGTTATTATCAATAGCACTTAGCATTTAATCATATATATAGTTTAAATTATTACTATAAAATGGCACAGTAAAATCAATCACTCTCTTCACTCTTTTGACAGTCTTGAAAGTAATACTATTTCGTCTATAAATATTGGCTTTAGTCTATGGAGAGATACGAATGTCAGGAAACTTGCAATGAAACATCATAGCTCGCTAGTCTAATGGAAAATGTGCCCAAAACTTCAAAGTCCTCGAGTTGCAGAGGTATTCAATATGAGCTTGAAAAAACTTTTATTTTCTTGCAGGATGTTTTCAAGAGCCTGAGTTATAATGCTAAACAGCTAACAGCCAATGATACCTAACAGTTAAGGCACTCTTGCGTAGGAGTCTTACTTTGGCTGTATAATTCATTAATGATTTGACTTAGTCTATTAAAATACTCGTACCATACCTTAGCTTTAGCAGCAAATCTCAATAATTATCATCATAAATAGAGCTTAAATTTCGCTAATTTTTATTTCTAATTTGGGAAATTTGCTTAATTTTCTTTGCTAACCCCATTAGACACCAACTATACCCTAAAAATCAAAGCACTTATAAACCTCACTAAGGTTTTTTGGGGTTTTGATTACCTACGAAGCTGAATTCACGCCAGGTAGCTCATCTAATGCAGGGAAATCCTTAGCTCTCAGTTAACTCGAGGAATTTAGGAACTACAGATTAAACCCCACTGACTGACCCTAATGCGGTAAACCCAGCAACCCCTTGCCTACCCTCAGCAGGCTTAGTGTAGTAGAAAGCTTTATTAGAAGGTCTCCAGCCTCGAGTCCTGTGGGTCACCCTATCCTTTAATTTTCTAATTTAATATTACATTTTTAAATAATATTATCCTTATATTTTCCCTTATTTAATTCAATTTCATCAATAATGAAATGAATTAAAAATATTAAAAATTTCGATAGAAATATAATATTAATGATTTAAAATTTATTTAATTATTCAATCAAATATTTTATAAAATATCTATATATATTAATATAATTCTCAAGTTCGTGACAACCTTAACAGCAACAACATCACTCAGGTCCAAATATTAAATCAATTATAATTTTATATTTACAAATTAATAAATTTTTAATGTAATTAAAAACAGATCGATGACCAGGCAGCCAAGATGTGGCGCCTCTCTTACTAGCTTAAGGAGCTTGTTCGTATAATATTGCCCGTCAATGGTTTGAAGGAGCGAATGATCTCTTTAAGTTTGTCAACCGAAATATATGTATACATGGTAACTAATCAGTATCTTCAGTGAGTGGTCTCTAAAAACAGTGGAATGGCTAGGTTCTTTCTTTTTTATCGATTCTGATGAACTCTTCCAAGCAACTCCAAGAATTTCTCCATGTCAATGAGAAAATTCTTCAACATGATTGTCATGTCAACTTGCTTATAAATTCCATTTTCACAAATAAATAACTAATTAATTTCTATCAATTAATCACCTTACCTCAGTGAATTACTTACTACTAACTATAATTAAAAATATAATAAAAATATTTTTTTTCTTCATTTAATTAAAAACAAGTCCTTCAGAAAGTGGAGAGCAAAAAAATATGAAAGAAAATCAATATTTATATAATTTATAAATAAATTTAATATTCAAAGCAAATTAAATTAACAAAAATTATAAATAAACTAATTAAATTTCTTATATTTAAAATTAAGTTATTTCTTTATATAATTTAAAAATATATAATTGCTTAAAATGAAAATTAATTAATTCAAATAAATGGATATATTTATCTATTGTTGAGGTATAGGTGATAAAGTGGTAAAATCTTATTTAAACAAATAGTAATATAAAATATATTTTTATAGTAACATATATTTTAATATGTAACTAGTCGAGGTAGCAGTAGTCATTTTCTGTAAAATACATAAATTAAGAGTAAATAAACTCATTACGCCTAATCAGTATTTGCTCTGTTTTAGATTTTTCATATAGTACTTTTTAATTACCTATTATTTTATTGAAAAATTAATTATTTAATCAATTTACAAGTTAATTTAGTTTATATTATTTTATATTTCTTTTTTAGATTAAATCTATATAGTCAATAATAAAATGAAATAATAAATTATCAAAGATTTAAATAAAAATATAAATAAAAGTTACTTTAATTTTATAAAATAACTATGTTAATTATATTGAGAAAATGCTAAATTATTATAAGATTAAATATATATCAATAATAATTTTAATTAAATTAATTATTTTAAACAAATTAATCATGGCATTAAAATATACATAATATTTTCATTTTAACATAAAAAATTTTATCTTATAAATTCATTTTTATTTATAATTTCAAAATGAAAATATTAATTCAATTGACTTAAAAATTATATTTGTCATTTAAGGTGAGGTGAATATTAATATTTATTTAATTACTTAAATATATCTATTAAAATAATAAGCTAAATTATTAATATTTTTATAGAATTAAAATTATTCGTAAAATATCAAATTTTAAATAATCAGTAAAAATTTAAACATTCGCCAAAAATTAGAAAAATAATCAAGAATAAATCATAGTATTATATAATTAATTTACTAGTAATTTTATTAGTATTTCTAATTTACTAATTAAAACCGCACTCCATTCAAATCTGTATATGGTTTGGGTTAAAGTGTGGTATAGTATTAATTTAATTATATATTTATTTTTTAATTAGGAATGACATTTCATTTAATATAGATGACATTTGATTTTTATTAACATTATATAAATTATCACTTTATTATATATCACGCTTATTAATAGATTAATTTTAAAACTTTTAGAATACTATAATTTAAAATATAGTAAATTATAAATGAATTTTTTGTTAATAAAAATCAAATGTAATCTATAGTAAATGAAATGTTATGTTTAATTAAAATATAAATATATATACGATATTCCAACATATATGATTTTGGGTTGAGAGTGCGGTTTTAATTAGTAAATTAGAAATACTAATAAAATTACTAGTAAATTAATTATATAATACTATGATTTATTCTTGATTATTTTTCTAATTTTTGGCGAATGTTTAAATTTTTACTCAATACTAAAACTTATATATTAATATTAAAAATATTTTAATTAACAAAAAATTATAATAAGGTTTGAGCTAAATAATATTAAATAAATTACATTTTTTTTTAATTATATCATTATCTTTGGGTAATAAATCGTGATTTATTATTGGAAAAAAGCTAATTTATTCTCCCTCAAATCATTTTTTCAATTTTTAGATAATTTTTTTTGACTCCCTTCAAAGCATTATAAAATAATAATAATTTTGGATACCCCCATGTGCCTGGAATCGGAAAAGACCCCCCCATGTGCCTTGAATTTTTTTGACTTTCGTTCACAGTTCTGGAATCATGAAAAGTTCTTTGTGAAGAAGAAATTTCCAAAACTCAATGACCAACGTATCATATAATTCAGCTACCCTAAATTAAGATTAAAAAACGAAATTTAAAAAATATGAAGGATTCATGGAGAAAAATCATGCTGTTTATGTTATAAAATTGTATTTTATGATAATAATTTTCTAACTGATTTTTCTCCATGAATCCTTCATTATTTTTGAAGTTTCGTTTTATTAATCGTAATTTAGGGTAGCTGAATTATATGGTACGGTGGTCGTTGAGTTTTGGAAATTTCTTCTTCACAAAGAACTTTTAAGGATTCCAGAAGTGTAAACGAAATTCAAAAATTCCAGTTTTATGGGGGGGGGTCTTTTCCGATTCCAAGCACATGGGGGATCTAAAATTTTATAAAAACCTTAAGAAAACTATTTCTGTAAAATTTGGGAGAATGATTAAAATACAGTGTTTAAGTAATAAATTATCAATTATTTGAATTTATACATTAACAATTAATCATATTATTTGATATTTAATTCACTCTAAAATATAAAGAAATTACGACTTATCAAATATTTTTGTAATAAACCATTATTTTATGCATTAAATTTATTAAAAGTCATTATATTTTTTATACTAATTATCTGGATTCTACTTGGTAGATTATTATTAATGGTCTAAGAAATATTTCTTTTGTCTATATAATGTTTCATAATAAATAAACTTTAATTATTATTTTTTTCTGTTACACAGTGACTTTATTTCTTCACTATTAATGAAAAGAAATTTGATAAATTTTATTATTTTAAAGTTTTTAAGTAATTGTTTGTGTTGGATTTAAATATTGGAAGTAATAAGATATAGGAACAAATATAGATAATTTCTAGCAGTTTTTAGTAAATATTATATAAAAAAAAATAATTTTTAAATTAATAAATTAGGGCAATTGTTTTTATTTTATTTTATTTTCTTATCAATTAAATTGACCAATTTATTTTTATAAAAGTTTTAAAATTATTGAGGAAAGTTACTTATCCCTTAAAAATTATATGCAATTAAAGAAGGAAATTTTATGACTTTTAAATAAAAATATATAAATTTATAAATTTTTCAAAATCTTTTTCATCAATTATCATAATTATTTATTTGCATAATCAAAACCATAAAACCCCTTAATTACATATTATAGTGATTTGATTTGTAGCGTATAGTTGGGGTCATATTGCGGTTATTAGAGAAAACGCCGTTTTTAGTCAATTTAATGAGTATTAGTGTACTTAATTCAACAAATTTTATCTGTTTATCTTTGTGGTATCTCTTGAACTTAGCTCTCTTTAATGTTTCAAGTATATCTTCTAATGATGATCTTGGAAATGCTGATGCTCTTACTATTATCTCATTGCAGATTTCATCTTGTTTAATATGTTTAACAGCCAGACTTATTGATTATTTCTAATGTTTTTTTCCAAAGTAATGACATACTTTCTATATCGCACTCTTAGATAATCGCAGCTAACGTCCAAACATCTCATTAAACTAAGCCATTTGTCCACTCTTCTCTTAATGAGAAGTATCCTGGAATGCCTAAAACTTTTGCTTAAGTCACTATATTTTGTCTTATAGCTCTGTTGAAATCTAACATTACTACTTCTAAATGACAGAGACTTTATATTACATTTTCTAGCTTCAAATCTCGATGAGCATACCATAGATCATGGAGCTCTTTCACACCCTTAGTCAATTCTGTGAGTATTTCATTAAAATCATCAGGATATCTATTATGGTAGAGATACTCTCTTAGAATCATTTCAAATTTCTTGAGTGAAGTATAAGTTTTTTAGTTTCTTAATCTTAAATTAAAAACTCGCTTAAATGATACTTCTGCATATGCCTCTTTACTTTGGTTATGTGACTGTAAGACTTCATCCACGTCGTGCATTAATACCTGCCGTCAATCTTATCATGCTCGAAAAAATTTTTGCTTTACCAGAATTTTTATATTTGATATGCCTCATCAGGCTCAACTCAGTTGAGAAGTAGTTTAAACAATCATTGCATTCAAAGTTTTTTTAAATTTTCAACAGGTTGCTGTTCTTTTAGATTCTCAACATTTTCAATTAAGTTTAAAGTTCTTTCTATGCTCTCCCCTTCTAGTTTTATACTTCTTTTTCGAAGACCTCTGCTTTAAATTCAAGAGCTCTCAGCTCTACCTCCTTCACAACATAAATAATTTCAGGCATTTTAGTGGAACCAAAGTAGAGCTATGATTATCCAGCACAAAGAGAAACTGATTTTCGATTTAAGTTAGCCGCCATGTTTAAATTCAAATTTAAATTTCTATTATAAAGCTCCAATAACCTAACTAAATATAGTTACTGTGTATAGGAGTTGGCACCGCAGCAAAAATGGTTAATATTGGAGTGTTGGATATCATGATTATACTTAGTTTATGACTATAAATTTTTTTAATTTTTTAATTTTATGCTTAATATTTTTTATTTTTATACCAACTTAGATTAAATTTAGGTTGGTACTGGTACCAATTAAGTTTTGAACCATTTTTGAACTTTTACATTAAAACCTCATTAGATTAAAAGTACTATTAAATTGATACCAATTAAAATTAATCGGATTTAGTACCAGTACTAATAAAATCTAAACAAATTTAGTCCTAATTTAATGGAACTAAATTGATAAAAATTGAAATCCATCTCTGAAGTTTATTACATCTTCTGCCGATTTTCTCCACGTATCTTTACCAGGTTGACCTCCTATAAGATGCCCATATTCAATAGTTAGTTTTTAAAAAGTTGGATTAAGAAGTCTATAAATTAAAAATAAAAATTCAATAATAGAAGAAGGAACAAAGATGGAGTCTATTAGTACTGTAATGAAGAGGGTTGAGGCTCTAGAAATGATATCAAGATTTAGAAACAAAGAGCAAAATATCATTCTTGAAAGCTATATTATGTGATAAGAAGAAAGCCTTTAGAAACAATGAGATTAAGTTGATATAGATTCCAAACTACCCAAATATTTCTGCAACCAATCTCTACGAAGATGCAATGAAAGATGAGGAGTTTGTATTTTATCTTCCTACAAAAAACAACTCTCTAACAAGCTTCCAGAAAAAAGTTTCTTCCTTGGTGATCTTGGTACTTTAAAAGAGAATCATCTCAGAGAGATTATAGAAGAAGCTATCAAGAAACGCTATTCAATTTCTCCAGAAGATTAAAAGAAGCGAGGTATAATAATAAGCGAGACCTAGCTCGCTGAGCTTAAGAAGCATCTTTACCTCACTATATAGATTTGATTCATAACATTGTAGGGGAACCTTGAACTGGTATATTTCTAATGAAAGAGCATGCAAAGGTTCACAGATAAAGAAAGTCTCAAACAATTCATGAGGTGAGCAAGAGGCTTTGTAAAGATGTCTATGAACCAGATGATATTAGCATAGATGCAAGAGCTGGTACTAAGTGAAGAAGTATGGGCCCAAGCAAGTCATAGGTGGAAGAATATAAGAGAAGCCAAACCCTTTTATGGGCTATTTTAATATGTGAAAATATTCATTCCTTAAAATCTAAAACTTATTTGTAAACATTCATTCTTCTCTCTCTCGCACAATTTTTTTCCTTATCAACGCTCACTCTCTAACAGCTGCTTTGAATTATGTCTACTGTATCGATGGGCAAGTCAGGCATAGGATGATACAGCAGCAGCTTCTTGTAGTGAGATGATTTAACTCCAGTAGAAATTAATTCCATTTAATTATGGGCTATAAGGAGCGTTGAAAACAGGAGTTATGTTTAGGTCTTCATAAGGTTTCTTAGAGTCCTTAGTCTTATGAACTTAAAAATTATCAACAAACGGGATGATCTCTTCGCTGCTAAACTTCTCTCAGAGCTTATGTAATTACTCTAAATACTACTCTCGCTTAATAGAGCGAGAGTGAATGACATAACTCTTTAAGTCTGAATATTCATTCATACCAGCTAAAATTGCATGAGTGACTACCTTTACTTTTTAGTCATATATTTCATGTTATCATGCTTTTTGTACCATGACTTATTAATAAAAGTGTTTAATGTAAACACAGCTTCATCTGCATAAATTAACTTGATGTTAGTATCAATAGCTCTCTACATATAATAATATATATTGTTTAAATATTATTACTATAAAATGGCACTGTATAGTCAATCACTCACTTCCCTTTGTTGACAGTCTTGAAATTATTATCATTTCTTCTATAAATATTGGCTATAGTATAAGGTGAGATACGCATGTCAGGAAACTTGCGATGGAAAATTACTGCTCGTTAATCCAGTGGAAAGTGTGCCCAGTACTTAAGCGTCATAGAATCACAGAGGTAGTCAATATGGAGTTGAGAGAACTTTTATTTTCTTGCTGGATGTTTTCAAGTACTAGAATTAAAATGCTAAACAGCTAGCAGGCAGTGATACCTAAAAGTTGAGGCACTCTTGTGTAAGATCATGCCATAAAAGAATAATTCAGCACTGGTTTGACTTAGTCTAATATAATACTCGTACCATACCTTAGCTTAAGCAGCAAATCTTAATAATTATCATCATAAATAGAGCCTAAATTTCGCTAATTTTTATTTCTAGTTTTGCAAATTTACTTAATTTCTCTGCTAACCCCATTAGACCTTTTTTATATTTTTATATTTTTAGTAATTTTTAGGGGTTTTGAGGTTTTTGATTTCATAACTTATACTTTATAAAGATTTTCAAAATAGAGCAATAAAAATAAATAAAATATTTAGCAAAATTAAAAACCTTTTCCTTGCTACAACTTTTACATTAGTGGGAATTAAACCCAACACTTTTCTTTCATTTTATTTTCATTTATTTCAAAAAAATAATTTTATTTATTATTTATTAATGGATTTTAGGATTTTAGTTATTTTACTATCCATTTTTATTTGCGAAAAATTAAAGTTAGTAAATTTAGTTAATTATTATTAAAAAGATAAATATTCCATTTTTGCTTTATTAATTAAGATTTTATGTATAGATTTATAATTAAATATAAATTTTAAACTAAATCTTAGTGTAAAATAGAGGTATAACCTATAAAATTGTTCATATTTCCGTCATTAAGAGATTTTTTTTACATATTTGATTGGCGTTATAATATTGAATTATTTTATGATAAAAAAGAATTAAAGCATGGCTTTTATTCTCGCTTTATAAGTTATTATTTTCAATTTACTATGCTCTCATCTTTGCAATAGTCAAAATCAATTATAATCAATCACTGTAATAATAGTCGAATGCCACTATCAATGGGAATTTATCAAATATCTAAATATAAAATTATAATACTAATAAATTAATAATTCCAAAATTTATATATAATATAATATCATTAATAAAACAAAATATATTTTATTTTATTGCTTTAAAGATTTATTTATAAATAATTATTTTTAATTATTTATAAATAATTATTTATAATTATTTATAAATAATTTACTTTATTTTAATATAATTTAAGTAAAATGTATTAAACAAATATTTTTGACATTAAACATATATTTGTAAATAATTATAATAGGCATCCATGCCTACAAACCGGTTTGAGACATAATTCCTAAAATTAAAAGTAATTGAATTATCCTGCTGATTAATTTCGTATCTCATAATTAAATTAAAATGCTAAAAGAAAACTAACTTAATTTGGCCTATTTATTTTATAAACAACAGCTAAACTTTACAATCACTATAAATCTTTCTAAGTGGTCGTTTTGGGGTTTCCATTTAATATGAATAGTGCATTATCATAAACATAACGCAACATAGAAATAACTTATCAAATCTAGAATCGTATATAGCAATAGCAGTTACATATTTTTAAATAAAATAAATTTTTTATTTCTCAGAATTT
>ARYC01003282.1:0-14580 GCA_000711775.1 Oxytricha trifallax | reverse complement strand
AAATCAGGAAGATGGTTAGTAACATTACTGATACCATTTGACTAATAAGAAGTGGTCGGAACCGCGGATTTAGAGGGGTGGTTATTATAATAATATCGGCTAGAACCAAAACTACTAGTACTATCTCTAACGGAATGTAGAGTATGACTTATGTGATTTTACGAAATCGATTTTCAAGAACCCTCCACTCCCCACCACCCTAACTCAAATGTCGCTAATACTCACGCTAACGCTAAGATAGGAGGAGAGCACCCGATTGGGGGTAGAAGTCGAGATAACCTACCTCGTAATGTCGGGGGCGTCCAAATCGACCGTTTTGACCTTGAAATCGTCTAAAAGTGACCTTTACGTGCATTGGCGACACCCCAACTCGATCCCACATGATCAAAGTTGCCACCAATACAACGAACATCAAGCATATATACATACAACACCAATAACAACTGATTTGAACAGACCTATAGCAATAGGGGGTGAGCTAGGCTTCAAATACCTGCTAGAGAGGGTCCCTTTTGGCCTTAGTAAGGGTGAAGTGGAACTTTTCCAAGACTCTCTTTGAGACATTAGCTTCGCTACCTATGCTTCTGACTTCGTGAACCTTTGGTAGGATAGCGAGGTATTGCTGCTAATGACTCGAAAACATCAACCAGACATGTAGGTGGTGGCAGGGGACGCGTCAAGACCATCAGACCTTCCCGAAATACGAGTCCCTCCACGATTTCAAGGCCAAAATGAGCAAATTAAGCTAGAATTGTGAAGATAACGACTCAAACATGCCTTGCTACGGCTCCAACGCTCGCAAGCAACCCTTCCCCAGTGCAATGAACACCAGAGATTGGCTGCCCTGTCCAGAGGACCGCTCGGCAGCGAAGGAGGGCTGCCCAAGGTAGGTCGTAGCCAGCCTATACCCAACACCAAGACCCCGAGAGACGTTAAATAGACTATTAGAAGACAACTAACTATTCACTGTGAGCAAAGTTTGTAAACCCCAACTCACCACTTAGCTTAGGCAGCGAAGGAACGAACACTAAACTACTCAAACAAAGTCAAACCAACAACATCCAAACGCTTCAGAGGAGCAAGCACGCATAGAGGACGCCTATAGTAGGTTAAGGAGGTGAATAGCACTTACCAGTTACCAGCACTAACAAACAAGCATAGTATAGTTTCGCTGAGCTCAGACCAGCTCTTAAGTATTAGGTCAAAACTTCAAGTAGTAAGCCACAACCAGCAACAGCCCTGCAGAGCCCCGGCGAGGGTACAGCCTGAGAGGTCTTACGTCACTTCGGCCGTCAGGGTGTGTACTCCAGCACCTCTGGGGGGAGACTACTTACAGTAGCTTAGGATTACTGGGTTTTACAAATTATCGATAGAATTTCCAAAAATCAAAGCAAAAGTTGTAAATAGCAGCTTAAGATCCAAAACAAGCAAGTAATTCTCACCATCAACAAAGATACTTGAAAGTAAGCAATTGCTAGAATTATCACGAAATGATCTAAGCATCTTAACATAAACCCCGATTTTTCCAAAATTTCTACAAAAAGTTTAGAAAATTCTAGAAAAGTTCCAAATTTTGGAATTTTACTTACTTTAGTAAATTTTTAATAATCTTAAATTATTTTAGATTCATTTAAGAGATTGGCTGTGGTGTAACTCCCAGCAAAACTATAGGTTAGTCAAAGGCAGTGTGGGTGAAAGCCCCACAATTCAGCTTCAGCACCATCAAAATCTTAATTCTTTTTAGCATTATAGGTAATCTTAAGAGAAGCTGGGTGAAACTCCCAGCAACTTATAGGTGAAGCAATAAGAGAGGCTGGGGTGAAACTCCCTGCGTTTATAGGCAACACTCAAGAGTAGCTGGTGTGAAACTCCCAGCATTTTTAGGCACAACTCTAAGGCTCAAAGTGGGTGAAAGCCCCACTTTAATCTAAGTGAATTGGTTTAATTAGTTTAATTTATACTTTTATTCTTTCATTTGTTAGGGTTTAGGGTTGTCTGGTCTGCTTTCTCTTACTTCTCCCTAAGTTGGTCTGAGCGTAGCTATGTCTGAGCAGACGATCAGCTTCAATACTTGTAAAATACTTGATGATTTCAAGAATTATTCAAAACTTTTGAAAAGTTTGACATTAGAAGATTATTAAAGTTTTTAGTTTTACTTTAGTTACTAAAAGCCTCTCTCTTAGTTTCTCCAAACCCCAAACCCAAGTATTTCTCAGAAAATGCTGTTTAGGTAACAACTTGACTTTAGAAAAGTTTGATGTTGGCATCTCCAAGGTATAAACCCCGAAACCCTATGGGTAAATTTCGTTAAAATCGAGGAGAAAGTTTTTGGATTTTGATTGAATTCTACTTACTGTTTAGTGTTGCCAAAGTTAGTTGTAAGACTTGAGTAGTTCGCGAAGCACTGTAGATCGCTTGCAGCACCACTCAACGACAGCTTCCCAGCCCGACACTTCGTGCATGTTCACCACTCTTGAAGAGCTCCTTGTGCTTCCACTCGTTTCTTCGCCCTCCCTCCCTCCACACGAAACTCTCCTTTTCGATATGCGCGAAAGCGCCGTCGCCTGCCGACTTCCGATGGTTCGAGACATTTGCTGTAATGAGAATGAGAATCAAGTAATGATGCTTACCAAGCTTGCTTAGCGCTGTTGAGTAGTGAAGCGACCATGAAGTACACGCAGCTTACGCTAGCTGCAGCACTGTCAGTGAAGATAGGCAGATATGAGCACTATAGAGAGAGAATGAAGCATAGGAGTATACTTACATGCAAGAGTGTAGACAGCGCACATGCACGAAGTGCGAAATCAGAGTTGTAAGGAGCTGTAGCTCTTGTAAACATGTAAAGCGTCGACGGCGTCGCAGTCATTCATGCAAACAGAGTCTTCAAGCAAGGAGTAACAGTAGATTCGTGGCGTTCAAGCATCAGTAGCGAGACAGCTGAAGCATGGTAGCTTGCAGCAGCTTTCGTGATCGCAGCGATCTTAAGTTTTAAGAATTAAATTATAGATTAATAAAGTGAGAGTGAAGTTATAGAGTGATTAGAGTGTTTAATAGAGTGAAGTTTAAATCAAAGTAACTAGGGATCGGGAGGTCCAATCAGGGCGCCGCCTTCTATGGGCAATACTGGTAATCTTCTCAGCAGCAGCTCTCATACTCATTCATTCGCTGGTTAGCATGTAGGACTCGCCACCAGCAGGAGTGATCAGCACTCTTACAGGTTCATGATTGGAGGAAGGTACTACGAGGGAGAACTCGGCTCCGGGCTTAACCTTGATGCTGAACTCCTCGCATTTGCAGTAGAGGTCGCCCTTGTGGTTGTCGATCTCGAACGCGTCGTCCTGCTGCAGATACTTGCGCTTGCGGTACACCTGCACCTCGTAGGCGTTGGGCGTGTTGTGCTGGTACATGAAGCGCACCTTGAGTGGCTCTCTGGCTTGTAGGCGCTGGTTCAGCTGTTCCATGGTTGCGCTGCAGGAGGTTTTTAGTTTAGTAATAATAATTAATAAAGGGGGAATTAGAATTTAAAGCACTGTTGTAGTGTGAAGGGAATGTTAGGGATGTTAGCGCAATGGGGAAAGCCAGGCGCTAGTTAGATGCACGAAGTGAAACAGTGTTATACATTAGTGATTTAGGTTAAGTTGATTGCAACAGTGTTGGTAGCTGCAGAGTCTACAACAGTAGTGATAGTTATAGCAACTGCAATACAGCCTCAACAGAAGCAGTGAATGAATTTAGTTAGTTTAGATTTGAATTATGAAAGTTTAATCTGGTTTATGTCATTGTTGCTATTGCTAGGTTTAGGGCTAGCTTCTGCTCTGAATCATCGATGAGTTTTGCGTTATCAATGGCTTGTTGATTTCAATCATCGGATTAGAGTATAGAGTGTCAAACTTAGTGTTAGGGTGCATGCGCTTAACTTTCACGTATTGCCTTGGTGAGAGTGCATCAGCATGCGACTCAAATTGCGAGAGCGGCATTCTGGGGGCATTCGTTTACTATATCTACCTCTCTGCGCGCTTGCGCTTCTTGGTGCCATGATTCAACAAGTTCACTGCTCTGCCTCTATTGCTCACGTTCGCAATGACCGCATTCTCAAGCACGCCAAACATCTCTGCAGTCAGCTTGATGAACTTGTTCTTATCCAGAGTCTTCTGCTTCTACCTGAACTCTAAACTGGCTTTGATGTTTGAGGGGAAGAACTCAGGCTTGACTGTATTGATGATCTATAACATAAGCAATGAAGCAGCATATATAAACAGCAGTAGCAATAGGGAGAATAGTAGAAGCAGCCGCAGTAGTAATGTTAGCTACCCAAACTTACGTTGTAGAGAAACTGCCTGTTGATGGATCTGCCATCCTTGATCTCTGGCAGGTACTTGCAGATATCTGGCTCCTTCTTGATGTCGCTGAGAAGATTGATTACAGAGAGCTCGTTGAGCTTAGGCACGCTGATGATTCGCACCTCGTTATTGCGCAGCACCTATAGTATGGTTAACTGTAATGCTTACTTTCTTCACACCAAGGAATATGCCCTGAATGTACTCCAACGTGCACTCCTGGTAAGGTGGCAAGTAGAACTAACCTACATGAGCTTGAATGAATCATGAGTGTTTTACCCTAAGTGAGCAAGATAGAGTAGAATGTCCTGCTTAGACTTCCCCAACCTGGCTAACTCATTCGATGGGACGGAGTATACCACCTGATCATCGATGGTTTCAGTGTTAATGATGTTCATTCGAGTTTGGCGGTCCCCACCCTTGACTTCCTCGTCGACATCGCTTGGGAACTCATGATAGGGATTGAAGCTTGAGACGCCACCTCCTGATCTCGAAGCATTACCTTGCTTCCTTGATGGTTCCGTTCTGAATTTAGAGTGTTAGCCATGACTGGGATTGTTGTTGAGGTATGTATCAATCTAGGTAACGTTCCTCACGAATTGTTGTGAGATCTAGTTGAAATCAGCTGAGTCCTCGTTAGCGATGTAGTTTGGCGAGTGGCCGCCATGATCAAACGTCTGCTCTCTACTAGCCTCCTCAACAGGCTGCATCAGCGTATCAGTGCCTTATCCAGAGTAGTGCGCCCTTGAACCTGATATCTAAAGTTATAGCAGTTAGAGCCAGCATTGGTAAGTGGTATCAACATAAGAGATGATATGTAGTGTTTGCATGATGCAAGCAAGCATAGGCGTAGAATTCGATGAAATTAGTTAGAGTGGTTAGAGATAGATGTAAAGATAGACAGCTCCACTTACCTTGCCTCGAATCACGCCGAGATCCTTGATGGGCAAGCCATTCATAGTGCTACTTCCGAAGCTGCTCTGGAAGAATGAGCCTGTATTGGGCTGTGCTTTGCCACCACCCATCCCTGGCTGCGCCAGGGAGTGGGGGTGGGGGGCGTCCCTGATCTCCCCGTCTTCGATGTCGCCAGCCTTGTCTGGTACCTACTATTACGTGGAATCGCTGATCATTCTTATTTACTAATAGAGGCGATTAAGAATTTAACTGAAACATCCAAATTCGATTTAGTGTAGTATGAAATTAAAATGCGTTATTAAGTTTTAATACGAAACTTGCAACTTCTCGATTGCGCAAAAGTTGAGAGCTGGCAGCGCCGGAGTGGAGTGGCTCGATCTTCATCACAACTGCTCACTACAGATATTTCTTCATATCAGACTGTGCGTCTCATGCTGGTTCACTCATCTATCATACTGGATTCTCATGATTCGTACTGATAACTCATCTAGGATTTTCTCGAGAAATTGATTTTTTCCAAATCTATTTCAAAAATTCGAGAAAATCCTAGATGAGTTATCAGTACGAATCATGAGAATCCAGTATGTAGATGAGTGAACCAGCATGAGACGCACAGTCTGATATGAAGAAACATCTGTAGTGAGCAGTAGTGATGAAGATCGAGCCACTCCACTCCGGCGCTGACAGCTTTCAACTTTTGCGCAATCGAGAAGTTGCAAGTTTCGTATTAAAACTTAATAACGTATTTTAATTTCATACTACACTAATCGAATTTGGATGTTTCAGTTAAATTCTTAATCGCCTCTATTAGTAAATAAGATTGAACAGCGATTCCACGTAACAGCAGGTACCAGACAAGGCTGGCGACATCGAAGACGGGGAGATCAGGGACGCCCCCCACCCCCACTCCCTGGCGCAGCCAGGGATGGGTGGTGGCAAAGCACAGCCCAATACAGGCTCATTCTTCCAGAGCAGCTTCGGAAGTAGCACTATGAATGGCTTGCCCATCAAGGATCTCGGCGTGATTCGAGGCAAGGTAAGTGGAGCTGTCTATCTTTACATCTATCTCTAACCACTCTAACTAATTTCATCGAATTCTACGCCTATGCTTGCTTGCATCATGCAAACACTACATATCATCTCTTATGTTGATACCACTTACCAATGCTGGCTCTAACTGCTATAACTTTAGATATCAGGTTCAAGGGCGCACTACTCTGGATAAGGCACCGATACGCTGATGCAGCCTGTTGAGGAGGCTAGTAGAGAGCAGACGTTTGATCACGGCGGCCACTCGCCAAACTACATTGCTAACGAGGACTCAGCTGATTTCAAACTAGATCTCACAACAATTCGTGAGGAACGTTACCTAGATTGATACATACCTCAACAACAATCCCAGTCATGGCTAACACTCTAAAATCAGAACGGAACCATCAAGGAAGCAAGGTAATGCTTCGAGATCAGGAGGTGGCGTCTCAAGCTTCAATCCCTATCATGAGTTCCCAAGCGATGTCGACGAGGAAGTCAAGGTTGGGGACCGCCAAACACGAATGAACATCATTAACACTGAAACCATCGATGATCAGGTGGTATACTCCGTCCCATCGAATGAGTTAGCCAGGTTGGGGAAGTCTAAGCAGGACATCTACTCTATCTTGCTCACTTAGGGTAAAACACTCATGATTCATTCAAGCTCATGTAGGTTAGTTCTACTTGCCACCTTACCAGGAGTGCACGTTGGAGTACATTCAGGGCATATTCCTTGGTGTGAAGAATGTAAGCATTACAGTTAACCATACTATAGGTGCTGCGCAACAACGAGGTGCGAATCATCAGCGTGCCTAAGCTCAACGAGCTCTCTGTAATCAATCTTCTCAGCGACATCAAGAAGGAGCCAGATATCTGCAAGTACCTGCCAGAGATCAAGGATGGCAGATCCATCAACAGGCAGTTTCTCTACAACGTAAGTTTGGGTAGCTAACATTACTACTGCGGCTGCTTCTACTATTCTCCCTATTGCTACTGCTGTTTATATATGCTGCTTCATTGCTTATGTTATAGATCATCAATACAGTCAAGCCTGAGTTCTTCCCCTCAAACATCAAAGCCAGTTTAGAGTTCAGGTAGAAGCCAGAAGACTCTGGATAAGAACAAGTTCATCAAGCTGACTGCAGAGATGTTTGGCGTGCTTGAGAATGCGGTCATTGCGAACGTGAGCAATAGAGGCAGAGCAGTGAACTTGTTGAATCATGGCACCAAGAAGCGCAAGCGCGCAGAGAGGTAGATATAGTAAACGAATGCCCCCAGAATGCCGCTCTCGCAATTTGAGTCGCATGCTGATGCACTCTCACCAAGGCAATACGTGAAAGTTAAGCGCATGCACCCTAACACTAAGTTTGACACTCTATACTCTAATCCGATGATTGAAATCAACAAGCCATTGATAACGCAAAACTCATCGATGATTCAGAGCAGAAGCTAGCCCTAAACCTAGCAATAGCAACAATGACATAAACCAGATTAAACTTTCATAATTCAAATCTAAACTAATAAATTCATTCACTGCTTCTGTTGAGGCTGTATTGCAGTTGCTATAACTATCACTACTGTTGTAGACTCTGCAGCTACCAACACTGTTGCAATCAACTTAACCTAAATCACTAATGTATAACACTGTTTCACTTCGTGCATCTAACTAGCGCCTGGCTTTCCCCATTGCGCTAACATCCCTAACATTCCCTTCACACTACAACAGTGCTTTAAATTCTAATTCCCCCTTTATTAATTATTATTACTAAACTAAAAACCTCCTGCAGCGCAACCATGGAACAGCTGAACCAGCGCCTACAAGCCAGAGAGCCACTCAAGCTGCGCTTCATGTACCAGCACAACACGCCTAACGCGTACGAGGTGCAGGTGTATCGCAAGCGCAAGTATCTGCAGCAGGACGATGCGTTTGAGATCGACAACCACAAGGGCGACCTCTACTGCAGATGCGAGGAGTTCAGCATCAAGGTTAAGCCCGGAGCCGAGTTCTCCCTCGTAGTACCTTCCTCATTGAAACCTGTAAGAGTGCTGATCACTCCTGCTGGTGGCGAGTCCTACATGCTAACCAGCGAATGAATGAGTATGAGAGCTGCTGCTGAGAAGATTACCAGTATTGCCCATAGAAGGCGGCGCCCTGATTGGACCTCCCGATCCTAGTTACTTTGATTTAAACTTCACTCTATTAAACACTCTAATCACTCTATAACTTCACTCTCACTTTATTAATCTATAATTTAATTTTTAAAACTTAAGATCGCTGCGATCACGAAAGCTGCTGCTGCAAGCTATCATGCTACGGCTGTCTCGCTACTGATGTTTGAACGCCACGAATCTACTGTTACTCCTTGCTTGAAGACTCTGTTTGCATGAATGACTGCGACGCTGTCGACGCTTTACATGTTTACAAGAGCTACAGCTCCTTACACTCTGATTTCGCACTTCGTGCATGTGCGCTGTCTACATCTGCATGTAAGTATACTCCTATGCTTCATTCTCTCTCTATAGTGCTCATATCTGCCTATCTTCACTGACAGTGCTGCAGCTAGCGTAAGCTGCGTGTACTTCATGGTCGCTTCACTACTCAACAGCGCTAAGCAAGCTTGGTAAGCATCATTACTTGATTCTCATTCTCATTACAGCAAATGTCTCGAACCATCGGAAGTCGGCAGGCGACGGCGCTTTCGCGCATATCGAAAAGGAGAGTTTCGTGTGGAGGGAGGGAGGGCGAAGAAACGAGTGGAAGCACAAGGAGCTCTTCAAGAGTGGTGAACATGCACGAAGTGTCGGGCTGGGAAGCTGTCGTTGAGTGGTGCTGCAAGTGATCTACAGTGCTTCGCGAACTACTCAAGTTTTGCAACTAACTTTGGCAACACTAAACAGTAAGTAGAATTCAATCAAAATCCAAAAACTTTCTCCTCGATTTTAACGAAATTTACCCATAGGGTTTCGGGGTTTATACCTTGGAGATGCCAACATCAAACTTTTCTAAAGTCAAGTTGTTACCTAAACAGCATTTTCTGAGAAATACTTGGGTTTGGGGTTTGGAGAAACTAAGAGAGAGGCTTTTAGTAACTAAAGTAAAACTAAAAACTTTAATAATCTTCTAATGTCAAACTTTTCAAAAGTTTTGAATAATTCTTGAAATCATCAAGTATTTTACAAGTATTGAAGCTGATCGTCTGCTCAGACATAAGCTGAGCTCAGACCAACTTAGGGAGAAGTCAGAGAAAGCAGACCAGACAACCTAACCCTAACAATGAAAGAATAAAAATAATTAAACTAATTAAACATTTCACTTAGATTAAAGTGGGGCTTTCACCCACTTGTGCCTAGAGTTGTGCCTATAAATGCTGGGAGTTTCACACCAGCTACTCTTGAGTGTTGCCTATAGTTGCAGGGAGTTTCACCCCAGCCTCTCTTATTGCTTCACCTATAAGTTGCTGGGAGTTTCACCCAGCTTCTCTTAAGATTACCTAAAATGCTATTAAAAAAATTTGATGGTGCTGGAGCTGATTGTGGGACTTTCACCCACTATGCCTTAAGCAAGTACCTATAGTGTTGCTGGGAGTTACACCCAGCCTCTCTTACATTGGACCTATAAATCTAAATAATTATAATTATTAAAATCTAATTTAGTAAGTAAAATTCCAAAATTTGGAACTTTTCTAGAATTTCTAAACTTTTTGTAGAAATTTTGGAAAAATCGGGGTTTATGTTACGATGCTTGATCATTTTGTGATAATTTTAGCTATTGCTTACTTTGAATTACTTTGTTGTGGTGTGAATTGCTTGCTTGTTTTGGTTCTTGAGCTGCTATTTACAACTTTTGCTTTGATTTTTTGATATTCTATGTTATTTTGTAAAACCCAGTAATCCTAAGCTGCTGTAAGTAGTCCCCCCCAGAGGTGCTGGGGTACACACCCTGACGGCCGAAGTGACGTAAGACCTCTCAGGCTGTACCCTCGCCGGGGCTCTGCAGGGCTGTTGCTGGTTGTGGCTTACTGCTTGAAGTTTTGACCTATTACTTAAGGGCTGGTCTGAGCTCAGCGAAACTATACTTTGCTTGTTTGTTAGTGCTGGTAACTGGTAAGTGCTATTCACCTCCTTAACCTATTATAGGCGTCCTCTATGCGTGCTTGCTCCTCTGGAGCGTTTGGATGTTGTTGGTTTGACTTTGTTTGAGTTAGTTTAGTGTTCGTTCCTTCGCTGCCTAAGCTAAGTGGTGAGTTGGGGTTTATAAACCTTGCTCACAGTGAATAGTTCGTTGTCTTCTAATAGTCTATTTTAACGTCTCTCGGGGTCTTGGTGTTGGGTATCGGCTGGCTACGACCTACCTTGGGCAGCCCTCCTTCGCTGCCGAGCGGTCCTCTGGCCAGGGCAGCCAATCTCTGGTGTTTATTGCACTGGGGAAGGGTTGCTTGCGAGCGTTGGAGTCTTAGCAAGTCATGTTTGAGTCGTTATCTTCACAATTCTAGCTTAATTTGCTCATTTTGGCCTTGAAATCGTGGAGGGACTCGTATTTCGGGAAGGTCTGATGGTCTTGACGCGTCCCCTGCCACCACCTACATGTCTGGTTGATGTTTTCGAGTCATTAGCAGCAATACCTCGCTATCCTACCAAAGGTTCACGAAGTCAGAAGCATAGGTAGCGAAGCTAATGTCTCAAAGAGAGTCTTGGAAAAGTTCCACTTCACCCTTACTAAGGCCAAAAGGGACCCTCTCTAGCAGGTATTTGAAGCCTAGCTCACCCCCTATTGCTATAGGTCTGTTCAAATCAGTTGTTATTGGTGTTGTATGTATATATGCTTGATGTTCGTTGTATTGGTGGCAACTTTGATCATGTGGGATCGAGTTGGGGTGTCGCCAATGCACGTAAAGGTCACTTTTAGACGATTTCAAGGTCAAAACGGTCGATTTGGACGCCCCCGACATTACGAGGTAGGTTATCTCGACTTCTACCCCCAATCGGGTGCTCTCCTCCTATCTTAGCGTTAGCGTGAGTATTAGCGACATTTGAGTTAGGGTGGTGGGGAGTGGAGGGTTCTTGAAAATCGATTTCGTAAAATCACATAAGTCATACTCTACATTCCGTTAGAGATAGTACTAGTAGTTTTGGTTCTAGCCGATATTATTATAATAACCACCCCTCTAAATCCGCGGTTCCGACCACTTCCTCTTAGTCAAATGGTATCAGTAATGTTGCTAACCATCTTCCTGATTTTTAGAAATAGGTTTGGGAGTGATCTGAGAGGTCGAGTTGGACTCCAAGGTGCATCCGAGGGAAATGAGGAGGGGTCGTTGGGTCTTGAGGCCAGATCAGAAATTTGTGTGGCCGACCTACCGATCTGAAAGTTCGAGTGTTGGGTTTTCACTTGCTGAGGATAACTTCTCAAAAACCTCTATACCCGCTGTATGATTGATGCTTTTGATTCCAGGCATTCGAATATGCTTGTTAACGTGTATGCTTGGTTGGCATGATAGTGGCATGATAGGAGGTGCTAGGGTAGGTGGATTGATGAAAAGAGTGATTTATAATAGGTATATATAGTTAAATTTATAATTTTAAATTCAATCAACTTAACTAAACTAATTATGCTTCTATAAGATTGAAGCGCTCAATCACTCGCCACCATCACTATGGGATCCATGAATGCTTCCACACCTGCAACGCCACTGCCAGTCATGCCTCCTATATAAACAGGTAAAGTACAACAAAACCAATACAGACGCTACCATACCTAAGGGGTTTCCTTAGCTAAATTTCGATACTTTCATTGCTGTTGACAGTACTGACTATAAGTACTCTTGAGAGCGCTTGGTGTAAAGATAGTAAAGCTAGTCTATCATCTAAAGCTATAATTTTAAGTTGAATTGCGAGATGATTCCATACCTCCAAAGCAAGCAGAAGGGACAAGCGCAGAGGGCAGTATCGCAAAAGTAAGAGTACGTCCTTTCATTTTCAATACTAGGTATGCCAATGCTACCAGCCAGTTCCAGTAAGTAGAGTGCGAGATGTGTGGTAGAAGCTTTCTCAAGAAAAACCTCAAGAGGCACATTGCAGCTTAACATACTGTCAACCTTGAGTTAGAAGACTAGAAGCTCGAGCAAGCATTCGTTCAAGAGCGCTACCAGGATCTAGATGTGCAGCCAATGTAGGATGCTTCGAAACCAAGAGACAAGAAAGCTCATAAAGTGAAGTTCCCTTAGATAGTGCAACCGATTCAAGAGGTTAATAAGAGAGATCTATTCAACTTCCCAGATAAGGCATGGGAGTTCAAGCAGCTGCAACTGAAGGTGAAGCCTCACTGGAAGATCCTTAGCTCTCTCAAACCATTGCAAGATGTTCCCATTCCAGCAAAGCAGGTAATTTGATCTGAATTTGACTAGTATAGGTAGCCAAGCAGCACCAACTGCTCGCAAGAGGCGAGATCCTTCAAGGGGTGTACTTCGAATGCTTGACGCTCGACGTGAAACTGTACCCAGAGCAAATTTACCAGATGAAATCCTTGGTTTACAAGCAAGCCATGCTTTACTTATTAAATAGCAGAATCAAAGAGCAGTCCTAAAGTAAGATATCATAACCTAGTCATACCTTCGATAGAGTTTGTAAACTCCAAAGTCCTTGACTTGCTGCAAGAGACCAAGCGCTCCATCTTCGAGTCATACCTCAACAGCTAGCTGGTAAGGAGTGTCAACAATGCTTTCACAGCATACTTTGACGAGAGCAATCCCCACTGTGCAGAGGCGCTTGAAGTCTTGAAAACGAATGAGCGAATTGACACCGATATCTTCGATTACCTTGGCTGCTCGAAGTTCCGCTTCATCCACTTCAAAACTCACATTAGCTGGAAGCCTGGAACCTTCAAGGAGAGACCCCGCAAGGGCTAGCTTCCTTACTAGCCTTCGTCAAAGCAGATTTCGAATGCAAAGAACTTGTTTGAGCAAGGCTGGTACATGGCAATGGTGTTTCAGAGGTTGGTAAACCATTTTATGAGCTTCCCTTACAAGTCAACATCATTACAGCATCAGTGCCTCATCACGTACCTCAAGCAGTGGTTGAATGAGAACAAGTCCCTTAGAGCGCATCACGTCAAGACCAGCAAGGGCGAAGAACTGCTAGCGATCGCCAAGAGGTATGAAAACTTGATATGCCACCTGCTTCACCCAGCAACTAAAGTCCACAAAGGGACTATACAGTACCTAAGGAGTCAAGTTTCCTAGAAAGCTGCCAAGTGCAAGACTCAGACCTAGAACTTGCTTCCACCACACCTGAAGCTTAGAATGGCGAGATTGAGGAAGGCCCTCAACATGGGAACCGTGATGAGCCTCATTGCTTCGAGAGTGCAATCGCTTGCTTGATCGTGAAGGGGAACAAGGAGGAGTGGATCTATGAGCTGGAGTGATTTCGAATCAGTTCGTGAGGGTGAAATTAAAATTTTGCATGTTAAATATCTAATCTTTCATACACTATACCTCTATCAACAGCGCTCACGCCTGTTCGCTGATTACTTCTATATTGTCTAATAGCAATTTTATTTCAATTTTAATTTATTTCAAAACCCCGAAACCCCTTCGTACATGGAATCGCTGTCGAACTCTATAGGTTTTGACGAAGAGTTCAGCTATGAGTCCCTCTCATCACAGTTTCTCATCGCAATCGATACTTAACTTTGGGTTTCTCTGCCAGCAAGAGTTCAAAGAGATCAAGCAGAGTGCGTTGAAGCCATAGTCGAAGACTGTAGTGAAGTGGACATCGGTCGTGCTGGGCACTAACTTCCCCTTCAATCCCAAACCAGTGAAGCTCAATTACACCTCAGGCACTCTCCTCAACAATGGGCAGGTGCCACCGTCGACGATGGGCATACTGGGTGGGCAAATAATCAGGCTTCCTTTGGAGAACGTTGAGAGAGCAGTGTCAGTCGCTAATCGATGTTGAAAGTTTGGCGACAGATGACCAGCTTTGTCAGGGCCTGGATCAGTTCCTTCGAATGCTGAGGAAGCCGTAACATTATGCTTCCATGAGGACCCCTAATGTAGTGTCCAAGAACCTGCAGATAAAGAGAGCGACGAGCTTTGGTAGGGCCTGCAAGACTTCATGAAGGTGCAGGGCGTGGATAACGATTTCGCTTTAGTTGAACACTCAAGCCATAAACTAAGGAATGGAAGCTCCAAGAATCCTTACCTGAAACGTAGGGACGCGACGCTGGCGCTGAAGAAGATTGCTGTTGTATAGCACTACAAGGTGGAGGGCATGAAACCAAAAGACATAGCGCTAGAAA
>ARYC01003281.1:0-11531 GCA_000711775.1 Oxytricha trifallax | reverse complement strand
ATTCACCAGTAGTAACATACTATAATTAAGGGCTTAATTTAGAAAGCAAAAATCAAATGAAATATTAGAAAAAGATATAGATTTTATAATATATAAAAACATTGAATAATTTAAATGCTACTACTTAAATATTAATTATTTTAATTTAAGTGAGTAACCTATTTTATAATTTCTTGAAATTCAAATAAAATATGAATTAACAAACTTTTTATCATAAAAAATATTTATTTTTTATCCAAAATGATTACAACAAACAATATTATTTATATAAAGCGAGTAAATAATTTTATTTACCCTTGGTTTGTGCCATTGCAGATAGTCAAAGATTTTACTTCAATTAATGCCTCACTGATAGATAACAGTGTCTGGGTTTAATGTTTTGACATTAAATTTTATGATTATAATTTCAATTATAAAGTGACTTATCATACATTAATTTCTTATGATTATTTATACATAAAAGAGGGAGAAAATTTGGGTATCTTCGCTGGAGACTCAGAGGGATCAATGTTGATATTCCGTGCACCAGAAGACTGGAGAAACGATTGTGTTTTTGAATTAGCTAAGAAAACACCCTCTATACATAGAATTGGAATTATTTAGGTTTTGCTAGTAGTCCAAGCCAATTTTGTCTTCACTATCAGCTTTAATTATTTTATTTAATATGTCATTTTTACACTTACAATGATATAACTATAATAGGAATTTTATTAGAAAATATCTATAGTAATAAATCCAGCTATGATTAGCAATTGAAAGGTTTTGATGCTACTAACGGAAGTGAATTCTTTTGCATTAAAAATCCAAATAAATCTGTTTACACGTCTATATTTTGGGATAATTAGTATTAAGAATTATACATCGCAGATGAAGTTGGTTATATTTGAGTATTTATATAATTCTAAAAATTAAATTAATATTCTTTACTATTTTGAATAATCTATATCAATATATTTGGGTACTTAACGTGTACATGGAGAAGCCACTTATTCAAAAGAAGATAGTTGATGAGAAAATTAAGAAAATAGAAATAATGGAGGATACTCGATCTCTTCTCATTCACACTGACTATGGAGTGAGAACTTACAAAGTCAGAAGAGGCTAGAAATCATAGGATATGCTTGGTCACTAGGGCCCTATTCTTAAGATCATATTTATATGTTTATTATTTAAATTTATATTGAGTATTAAGAGATATTTAATTAATCATTACCTTGGAACCATAGAAATTGGAGAAGATTACTCGTGAGCGTATACCTGATGATCCAAAGATTATTACATTAAAATATTACAAATGTTTGTACAAATTAATAATGATTGTAATATAAATTTTATAAAATCATTACCTGCAGTTTAGATAACACAATTAGATTATGGGATGCGAAAGAAATGGCATTAGTTACAGTGATGGAGAGTCCAGAGTATAGTGAGATATCTTGCATGACTTTTCTTATAAATTGCTGTCTAGTGGCCACTGGACATGAAGACGGTGCTATTAGACTTTGGAATCTTGAAATTAACTCAAGTGTATACACTTAATTATTTCAATTGTAATTTCCAGAATATAAAGACTATTTTCTTAAAAAATTATAAAAAGTGTAACATTGAAATGTGATGAGAAATCAAGGCATTAAAATTCTATAAGTTGCATTTTGGGCATATATCATAATGACAGCGAGTTCTTAGTTTGTGGTAGTTATGATGGTAAAGTGTCCATTTGGGAGATATCTGAGAAGAGATCTACTGCCTAAAATTCAATTATAAACCCCAAATAAATTAAATTATTTAAAAATTAAAAACAAAGATATCGAAAATGTTTTATTTTTAGTAAAGTAATTGACAATTATCATTGATATTTTATGTTTAAACATTTTTAATTTAGTTTTTATTTATATATTTATTTAATTTTTTTTCAATGATCAATCTTAATTAAATCGGTAAACATAAACAGTTAGAAATTAAAAAAAATTATAACATGAGAATGAATGAAATGATTAATGATATTTTTTTTAAGAAAAACAATTAGACCATAATTAATATTTATAAAGTTTTTTGCATTTAAAGGAATTTTAAATAAGTATGATAAATTTTTATGTAATAAAAATAGACATTAAATCCTGCTTAGACTAATTAAGTAATTTCTAATTACTTAAGTTATTAATAACATTTATTAAAAAAAAGAGCGAGAGTATTGTTGTTCCATAAAAAGATTAATAAAATTATCATTTAAAAATAGATTATTGTTTTTAAAAAGGTAAATTTATTTTTAATCATTTTTATTATTATTATTATATTTTTTAATATATTTTTAATTAATTAATTTAAGATTATTTAAATTCATTTTTGAATTATATTTAATATTTTGGAAATTAATTTAAATCATATTTATAGATATTTTATAATATATTATTCCGATTTATAACATATTTCTTTATTTCAAAGCGATTTTTTAGTGAATGGAAGGCTTGCTAATAAGGAAACTTATATTATTTATAATATTAAACTATTTAAATTGCTTAGCAATATTAATTTTTTTGTTTAATTTTTAACATCATTTTACGAATAAAAGAAAAAACATTGATAATTAAATCAATATAGTATTTGATAAAATAAACAAAAAAGAATTATAAATATTGATATTATTTCAATTTTAATACTTTTAATTAAAACTTAGTAAAAAATTAAATTAAAATTTAAAGATAATTAGTTGTTGAAATTACAATATTAAAGAATTCAATTTTCAGTCAACTCTAAACTAATAAAATCGTTTAAAATTAATTTAAATATTTATTTATATTGAAAATTGTAATAATTTTTCAATGAATTTTTGTTTGAATAATTTTTATAATACTCTAAATTATTATCCACAATGTATAAAAACTAATTTGATTAATATAAAACAAATTATAAAATTAATAATCAAATTTACAATATTTTATATATAAATTTGTAAAAAAACAACTTGCTTGGGAATATTTTATTAATTTTAAGTTAGCAGAAGTTTGTTTGGACTTAAATTTTATATTTATAACTATAATTATTGTTAATCTAAATTAAAATAAGGAAGAATATTTTTATTTATCTTAAAATTTTTCATATATTTATATATATATATAAAATATAAATGATATTGGTGAGTATCTTTCGATATTTAAAAATGTATAATGTTTGCTATTTATAATATTAAAATTTAAAGTATAACAGTTTAATTATAAAACGTGATTTAAATAAAATAATACTAAAATAATTCTTCATTTAACAATTATTACTTATTAAAATGTTGATTATTTATATAAAATAAATTAATTTAAAATTATTTATTAATATAATATCATAATATTATTTAGTACAATTAGTTATAGGGGAAACTCAGATCGATTAACTACCTACCTGGTTGTTAATTAATTTTAAATTCATATTATTTTTATATAAATAGATTGAGCTTATATTTAATTACATAATAAAATATAATGAAATAATTGATATTTATTTTATCATTTAATAAATAATTTTTTTTACATTAAATAAGATTTATGAATAAAAATAAATATGTTTTTGTTCATTAAATTATGCTCTATTCATGTAATTTTTCCAAAAGTTTATTTAAAAATAAATAAAGAATATATATTTCTATATTAATTAGATAATTATTTATTTAAATGATTGTTTTATATATCAATATAAAAACATAATTAAAATACTAATTTTATAAAAATTAGTAGTATTATTAAATTTTATAAGAATCTTTGGGTAATGGCCACCTGGGGGGCCGCTAAAAAACTTTTTCTTATATTTTTTAAATGGTCTAAAAATGATTATAACATCAAAAAAACATGTTATAACTCATTATGTAGGTCATAAATGATCTCTACAATGAATCTGTAGCAACCCAAATCATAGTAGCCTATCACATTTACATAATAAAATACATTAAATTTTGAATTAATATTACTAATTTTGTTTAAAATTTTTATGCTAAATTTATTTTTAATTTCACTTAACTTTTAATGAAGTCATTAATAGCTGTTTCAATAGAGAGAAATAAAATCATATGGTAAAAAAATATTTAAGCCAACATTAATAAAAGCATCTCATATAAATGAAACAGCTATTAATGACTTCATTAAATAGTTAAGTGAAATTAAAAATAAATTGAGCATAAAAATTTTAAACAAAATTAGTAATATTAATTCAAAATTTAATGTATTTTATTATGTAAATGTGATAGGCTACTATGATTTGGGTTGCTACAGATTCATTGTAGAGATCATTTATGACCTACATAATGAGTTATAATTTATACATTAAGAGATATTTATTCTCTTTTGTAATATTGAAAAAATTAAAATTAAATTGATGTGAAAAATAAAGAAATGAATTATTATATATTGTATATAAAAAATTATAATTTATCATTATAAAATATATAAATAATCTATAATTACAAATAATTACATAGATTTATTAAACAATTTGAAAAATGCGAAGTTTGCTTATTTAATAAATTGATATCTATAAGAATGAATGTCAACTATTGGAGATGTGAGGTTAGTCTTGATAAAAAAATTACTAAAGTATAGGTATTATAATTATATTATAAAATTATTGTAAAGTTTAGTGAATGTATATATTTTTATAAATATTATTTTATAATCAAAATGACTTTTTATATATCAATAATTTCCTTAATAGTTTTTTAAGAATTAATGAGAAAATAAAGTAAGTATTGAAGATTTTGAGAGGATTTACATGAGTATGGTTTGCTGGTAAAATTAATTGTTCCAACCGAGACCCCCCTCCCACACCCCCTCCCAGGTCTAAAACGAGAACCCTTCCACCCTAACTAGACCCCCCTCCCACCCCAACAACATCCCTATTCATATGAAAAATTGTATCCTTGATGTTTAAATCATTTTCCTTAAGACATCTTGATCTCATTTTTTTTATGCATAAAAATACATTATTCAAATGCTTTTCTTTTCTTTAATTTAGCATCTTTCACTACGTTCGTCGTTTTTTTTTGTTTATTTGCTCACATAGGAAATAAATAAAATATATTTCAATTTACTCGTTAATAATATAATTAAAAAAATGTTGAGCCAACAAACTCATTAAACTATATATATTAATAATAGAACTAAATTTAAATAAACATGTAATCACTTTAATAGTCAATATTCGAAATTTGATTAATTTTTTATAGCACTGTTTTCCAATTATTATATAATTATTACCATAACACTTATATAGTAACTAATAGTTATGGAAAAATTGATATGAAAGTATATTAAAATATGACATATTTTATTCAGTATTATAATAAATTCTAATTTTAGCTCTCTTTTATTAATAAAGAAGTTGTTTATATATAAAGTATTCCCTTTACTAACTAATTTATTATAATACTGAATAAAATATGTCTTATTTTAATATACTTTCATATCAATTTTTCCATAACTATTAGTTACTATATAAGTGTTTATGGTAATAATTATATAATAATTGGAAAACAGTGCTATAAAAAATTAATCAAATTTCGAATATTGACTATTAAAGTGATTACATGTTTATTTAAATTTAGTTCTATTATTAATATATATAGTTTAATGAGTTTGTTGGCTCAACATTTTTTTAATTATATTATTAACGAGTAAATTGAAATATATTTTATTTATTTCCTATGTGAGCAAATAAACAAAAAAAAACGACGAACGTAGTGAAAGATGCTAAATTAAAGAAAAGAAAAGCATTTGAATAATGTATTTTTATGCATAAAAAAAATGAGATCAAGATGTCTTAAGGAAAATGATTTAAACATCAAGGATACAATTTTTCATATGAATAGGGATGTTGTTGGGGTGGGAGGGGGGTCTAGTTAGGGTGGGAGGGGGGTTCTGTTTAGACCTGGGGAGGGGGGGTGGTGGGGGGGGTCTCGGTTGGAACCGTTAATAATACAAAAATATTTATTTATGTTTATTTTATTATATAATTATATTAATTATATAAAATTAAAGATAATATATCTTATAAATTGATTGATTTTTTTAACGAGTTAAACTCAAAAGTCAATATTTAACAATTACTGTTTAAAACTAACTCAAACCATCAATTTTAGTCGTGACGTAGACGTATCTTAAGTGAGTTGACGTGCTAATCAATGACGTCGCAAGTCGATACTAGAAAAACTCCAAAAAAGACTTGCCCCCCATTTCACTTTTCCTCGTACCGAGATGCATACAAACAAGAGCCTAGCTTTTACTAGGAGTGTCTCCCGCAGAGCTCTCAGAGATCTGCTTACTGTAAACAATTAAAGGGAGTCTGGAGAAAACTCTTACCAGGTTCCACCGCTGCTGAGATAGCAGTATCTTTCCTTTCGCTGTGGTAGCCTCATTAACCCGACCTGGTGTGGGAGGAAAATCATTATCGTAGACTTCTATGATTCTCATCGTCTCATTTTTGAAGGTTGATCGCCACCTTCATCCTGCTCCCTATTGCCTAGGAAGCTGAACTCATGCCAGGTAGCTCATCTAATGCAGTGAAATCCTTAGCGTGCAGACAAATCGAGGAGTCTAGGATCTGACAGATTGAACTCTGCAGACTTGCTTTTAATGCGGTGATCCCAGCAATCCCCTGCCTACCCTCAGGAGGCCTTAGTGTAGTAGAGAGCTCTATTAGAAAGTCTCCATGTGGGGCCCCTATCCTTATAACTTTCTAATTAATAGTTTTATCTTATAAATATAATTCTTTAAAATTAAATAATTTATATAATATTGAAGAATAAATTTACATTTCAATCATAAATATTATTAAAATCTGATCGATTTTTGTTAACTCAGATACAAGAGATTTGATTTAATTCGATTTTAAATAATTTATAAAAATGGAATATGAATTAATTATTTTTTAAATAAATATTTTCTAATTTATTTTTAAAAGGTTTAAAAAAAAATATATATTAATTCTCCAAAATTTTAAATACTTTTATATAAAAATATAAAACGAAAAATAAAAATATGTCTAAAATATACCATTATTAGATTTAATAAAGTTTTGCTTATTAAAAAACATTGAATTTTATATAATATTTAATTATTATTTTTTAAGATATTCTAAAATTTATTGTTATTAAATAAAAAATTCCTTCTGTTTAATTTAATGATAAACTAATTTCAGAAAATATTGGAATTCAAATTATAATGAAGAAAATAATTTTCTTTATTTTCGAATAATAATTAAATAGTTTCAAATGAACTTGGTTGGATTTTCATTTTGAGAATTTATTTAAACACTCAATGATATCCATTCAGTATTAAAAATCTTAAAATATAAATTCATTTTTAAAACTTATTATTTTCTTTTGATTAATAGGCAACCTGAATAAGTTTTGATTTTAATTTTCATTAAGTTATTATAAAAATAAATCATAATATTGATTTATTTAATCATTGAAGTTCTAGATTATAGATATTTTCTAATATTAGTTTAAAAATTCATCATAATTTAAAGATTTGCTGTCATTTTTTATTTTTCACTATTCTTTATCGATGAAATATTAAACATATATTCTAATCTTTATAAATTATAATTGAATGAAATATCCAATTATGAATAAAGTTTAAATAATGAAAGTTCTGCATATGCTTTTTTTTTACGAATTTAATTTATAAACAAATTTATAACTATTAGAATTATTCATTAAAAGAAAATTATAATATTCTTTAAAAAAATAAAATTCCTAATTTCTCATAAATTGGATAAATATAAATAAATATTTTTAAAATTGTAAACTATTTATTTACATTGTCAATAAATCTAAATCACAGTATAAAATTATCTATCAAATTTAAGATTTTAATAATAATCATGTTTTAACGAAAATAATATATATTTTAGTTTAAATTTATATTGATTTAATTATGCATATTTTTACATCTAATTATTAAAATATTTTTGTATACAAATAAAATCATTAATAATATCTAAATATTTAAACTATAAAATATATTGGCATAATTTAAAATATTTATTATTTTAAGTTGAATATATTTTATACTTATTCCATTCTCATATAAAGTCCAAAATTTTTTCTTTTTATAAGAAAATAGTGAAAAACCATATAAAATTTATATAAATAGAAAATTCAAATTTTCCAGCCATAGTAGACTTAGCTTATTTTTAATCCGTCTTATAGATATCAATTAAATTCAATATATGAAAATTATTATAAGGCATACACATAATTATTATATCATTAATGAATATCTAATTATATGAAATGCAAAGTTATTGGTGTTATTAAAATAATAATCATTATTTTTATTAACTTTAAGTTAAAAAATAATAAATAAATTTCTTAATTTTATAAAAGATTTATAGATTAATAAATCTTCTAATAAAATTACTCTAATAATAAATTTTAGTTTTGACTCAGTATTATGATAATAGTTTATTTAACTAAGTTTAGCTAGTGATTGAAGATATTGCATATAAAAAATTATATTTAATCTGTTTAGATTTTGTTTTTTATCCCAAGTATAAGCTAAGTTTACTTTAATAATGAATATAAGATATGTTATGTGCACAATTTGGAAATAAAAGAGCGCTAACACAATAAAATTAAAAGCTGTAAAGCATTGTAATTAAATTGATTTTCTTTGATTGGATATACTCTTATAACAGAAACAATTAACTTTATAAATAAAAGTTTACTTTTTTAGATGACTATAAGTGACAAACTACAAATCAAAATTATTTAATATGTTTTACATTTATTATAAATGCTAAATGCGAATTTGAGTATTTTAAGAAAACAAAAGTCTCAATTAGCAACAATTAATTACCCAAACCCAACCCAAAACCCCAGATTAAAAGATAATTTAGTAAAAGTGACGATGTATATATAAAATAATGATTATAATTTATGTATAATGAGTTAAAATCAAACGATTAATTCATCAAAGCAGTTTTAAAGTTAAAATAAGGAATAATTAAACAAAATAATATTGATTTTATCTATTTTAGCTTAATTTTTCAATTGTTGTCATCTTCTTCTTCCTAGTAGTCATCTCCGTTATCTCCGTCATCTCCGTCATCTCCGCCATCTCCGTCATCTCCAAACAAAAAGTCTTATTCATGAGGATATTCATGAGATTTACTCTCAATAAAAGTTTCGCAAGCCTTAAGAAATATTATATCATTGAGGAGAGATTCTCTCTTAGACATTAATTTCTTAATTTTTGCCTGATTGTTTCGTATGTTTCTTGCATGACAAAGTTTTGATACTTTTCTTTAAGCTTTAAGTTCAATTTAGTCTCTGCACATGACGATGTACCTTCTTGCCTCATGATATGCCCTTCTGTAGTGGACAAACTTTACAACTAGGTGGATGTCCTTGAAAGAAAGTAGCCTCTATATGGTTTCTTAAAAACTCTCTTTAGGTTTATAGTAATTCACCTTAAAATTTATGGTAAATTTTATTTTAATTTTGGTCAATTCCTTTGTTTTGTCAAATCTATAGGTAAGCGCCTCTTTGTCCTAATCTTGAATCTTTTCGAAGTATTCATCTATAACCCTGCGAGTCATTACATCTACATTTCGAACCTCTATATCAATATAAAATTCAATAAAAATACATCTCTTTCTGTAGTAAGATTTAAAAAGTCTCTCCATTTTATTCACGCTCTTATCTGTTGTTACAAACCTAGTCTTTCTCCAGTGAAAGTTCTCTTTTACCGGGCTATAGAAAAAAAGATTCAACAGTATTCGACTTACCATGTTCATCAGAAGAGTTTTCATCTGAAATATAATCTTCCTAACTCGATGGCACAAGGGGAATTAGTGTACTCTTTTTTTTTATGTCTACTTCTGGAACTTTCCAAGAATCCTCATCCTCATTTTCTTCACGTTAGGTATTGTTAAACTAAAGCATAATTAGATAAGAAAGAGTTTACCTAGATTTAGTCAGAGTCATAATCTACTCTGTCGTCCATCATTTCCTCAATTTACATTTCAACATCTTCTTAGTCGATCAATCTACTTGTTTACTCCATTTTTTTCTATATTTAAAATCACAAATCTCATTTTTAATCATATACATTGAATATTAAGCTTATTTTTCAAGCAAATTTAATCTCATTTTAGTAATAGAATTTAGGTTGGACTCATTTATGAGGAAATAAAAGTCATCACTTACATTGTTTTTAGAGTTTTACACTAAAAGTTTTTATAAATAATTAGTCTTTAAATTTAGATTTATAAGTTTTAAAATGATTTAACTCTTTATCTTAATTATTAAAGTTAGTATTTATTAATTATAAAAATCCCTGGTTGAAATATAAATGTCGAATATTCACAAAAACTCAGTAATCTATGAAGTATTAGCATTTCTAGACAAAAAGTAACAGCACGAGCTTTAGATGACTTCAAGATTATTCTATACTAAAATAATTCCAACCATAATCTTTAAATCTTCACTTAAGTACATTAAGAGATTGATAATTGTGCGTGGTCAAAACAAACTAGTCTTTTTCTATCCGTCTGCAAGTTAGAACCACAAATTTACCAACGAAAACGAACTCCCTTTTGATAAGATTTCTGCGGATAACATAATTGATTTTTAAGATAAGGGGTTTATGATAATGCTGCCTTTTACTCTACATGGTAGTTTAAAAGATGTTTATAAATATGAAGACGAATTTGATGGTTTAATTACAAAAATGTAAAGTATGAATGCACCAAGATTCAAATCTAAATTTGTGAAGGTCTGGGGTTCCTTAATCTATGCTATAGGAGGAAGGGCCAATGGAATGTGCGATAGATTTGATGTTAATTTAAATAAATGGAGCACAATTGCATAGTACCCTAATCCCTATTAAATCTTGAATAGCTTTGTTTTAAACATTGGAGAGAAATATTTGTACCTGGTCAATGTTGACTTGTCTTATAAGATATCTCTATCATAATTATATTGGTATACAATTTATATGGAAGTGATTTAGGCACTTAGAATTTCAGATTGGATCTTGAACTACAGGAGAGAGAAATAGATTTACCTCTAAACTAATAACCTTAATCGAAATGGGTTTAAATGAATCTTAATTTTATAGCAAATAAAATACAGTTTGCATTCATTCATCCATCGAGAGAGTCCTTGATAATCTTTAATAATCATTCAAAAGGAGATGGCTTGAATTTAAATTTACATTTGGAGATTACTAACTTGGCAACTATGAATGATCCCTTGATTATAGGTAGCGGGGGTTGGCTCTAACCACAATCTTACTAGTTTAGTGTTTTTGGAGAGTAACTCTACTTAACAGGGTAATAGGGCAGAGAAGTGTATGAATACTCTATTTTAGATTAGAAGCACTTAAAAATAATCAAAGATTAAAGACTAATTAAGAATAAAGCCTCAGACAAACGTGGTATACAGCAAAAGAAGCACTGTTAAATGTTTTAAGGAGGCGGGGTAAACCACTCTTAATTTCTTAATATATTCTATTTATCAGTTTGTATTTAGATCACCTATATTT
>ARYC01003277.1:0-23025 GCA_000711775.1 Oxytricha trifallax | reverse complement strand
ACATAAATAAAAATAAATTACTTGATAATTAAATTAATTTAGGTGATTTCGTTAACGAAATGCATGATAATGAATCAGTGGCACCATGGTATGTATGCATGAGAGCAGTAGAGTAGTTTAGAATGAGAAATGGTAGATATCCAGGATTACATGATAATCAACTTGAATATATATAATGCATTAATTTTTTATTTTTATTAATCTAACATTCAGTGAGATACGAAGTTTTGGGGTTAATGTTTCAAATCATGTCAGACAGGTCTCTTAGAATAGATGATAAATACATAAAAGAAATAGTGAGGTTCAGCAATTCTAAGATTCACACTTTTGCTGTTTTCATGGGTGGAGTAGCCTCTCAAGCAGCAATTAAATTGCTGATACAACAGTATACTCCATTCAATCACACTTTCATATAAGATGGAATTCACAGATACCAGGCATTCAGTTTATAAAAGATTGAATGACTTAGAGAGATTGATTATTTGATATTGATAAGATTAATTTTAATAAGAGATATTGGTCAGTTTAAATTATAATTAATAATCACATTAGCATCAAAGTAAATATCTCATCACATCTCAATTGGAGATTATATTAAAAAATCTAATAGTCAAAAATAGAAGTGATTTATTCTCAAATTTATTTTGATCACAATAAATATTAGTAATTGTTGATGGATTTTCAATTCTTATATATAGCTTTAAAACGTTTTATTACTATTGTAATTTCTCAATCACTCACAGGAAAATTTGAAGTCGATGTAGCTCAGTGTTGTACCAAAAGGCTTAGAATATGGAGAATGGGATCCATGTTGAATTTATGCTTGCCTATTCTGCCGAGTTGCATGTATAATTTATTATTGTCAAAGTCATCTATAAGAGGAAGTTCTTAACTGAGGCTTTGCTCACTCTGCCGTTGAAATTCAACACGATAGCCTTCACTTAGTCGGTTATTTTAGGTGGCTTATTGAAAAAATATTATGTTTTCGTTGCAGCCTGATCTGAACATGTTCTCAATCGTGTAGTTTTTCTTTAAAAATATAACAAGAATAGCTAATTTCACTTACATCTGTGCTCTTCCATTCAAAAGCTCTGGTGTCTCTTTGAACTTTAGGCAGGAAAACTTTCATTCTACGGGGTCACTTTGAACCCGGTGCAACAGTTAAACTCACATAAAAAGTAATTTACAAATAACATATCTAAACTTTTTTATTTTAAGAGATCCAAACAGGATAGAGTAGCTGCAGACTTGGAAAGAGACTTCGCAGAAAGAGCTCAAGAGGACACTAAAAATAATTCTGGCATGCTGACGGAGATATATATGAGGGTGAATGGAAAGATGACAAAGCTGTTTGAGGTATTTCATTTCCATTTTATTCTACAATTATTCTTTTTATCCTTAATTATATTCTTATTATCTTCTATTTTTCTTTTTATTTTTCTTAATTTTTTTATATAAATTATACCTAATTAGGATCTCTCTTCTTCATGGATTTGGCTTTCTTGGAATTTTCTCCGTTGCCATATATATAAAACTCTGTAAACCTAGGATTTGAATAAAAGTCAAATTATTGATTTTATTTATAAATATTTACACAAAAAGTTAGATCTAAGTTTTCCGAGATATCCTTTAGTATTTTTATTATATTTAGATTGATCTATGGAAATCATATAATTTGAAGTTGAGTTTCCTGATCTCTTCTTGCCATTCAACAAGAACATCTCACCATCACTAAAATACAGAGTTTTATTATGCCATAAACGATTGAAGCCACTTTTATGTCCAACTATTGCACACTGATAATAGGGGGAACTGGTCTCATGAATAAGTAGCGTAGTTCCTCTATAGATGTGAAGGGGTTTTTGATTCTCTATATAAACATTTTATAGGCATCTTTATGATAGGCTTTAATCTCCTACTGTGAAAAAATTCCAGGTTGATAGTAAGCACGTGCTCCCGGTTACATTTATGTTTATTACTACTACTGCTGTAGTTATTGCAATTACTTTTGCATTTTATGCAGTAGTTTCTATATGTTTTCTTGTTATTGTGCTTACATTTACTTCTCTTTCCCTCTATTGCCTCAATTGTTCCTCTTTTTCTTGCTGCATTTTTAGTTCTTTAACTTATCTGTTCAGCTGTTCCTTCCTGTTCTACACCTTCTCCTACTCATCTTCCTGCTCTTTCTACCTTCTTAGTAGTTCTTATCAGGATTAATCCTCCTGCATTTCTCTTTTTCTCCTTCTCAATTCCTCTTCTTAGTGTTTTTACTTCTCCAGCTCCCTCTATTTTCTTTCCATTTACTGCTTTTCAGCTCCTATTATCTCATTTTTTCCTCTTACTCTATCTGTTTCCTGAGTTTTTCCTCATAAAATTTCTGTTGCTACAGGTAATAAACCACTTCATTCTCATTTTCAGGCATCGATTAATTGGCACCAAGGAGAATTTAAATATCTTCCTCGAAGTAATCACCGCCAGCATCGTTCATATTATCTTTCTTCTTTGATATCTTCTTCTTGTTTTTATTCTTCTTCATTGCTGCTTAGCCGTTTCTGTCTTCCACCATATTGGCTTGGAATTACATCATTCATAAAACCATTTAAAAAAATAATAAATAAAATGTTTAAAAAAAATCATGGTATAGTATACTGATAATAAATTAATGAATAATATCTTAGTATTTTTTCTTCTTTTTAATGAAATTGAAAAAAATGAATTAATTTCATTTATAATGTAAAATTTAATATTAATACTCCACTATTAAATTTATGTTTTTAAATAAAAAATTAAAAATTTTGCATTTATCTAACAAATAAAATATAAAACTGTAATATTTAATTTTAAATAAATACTGGGTTATTATTGCATTTTGCCAAAGTTGGTGTAGATTTTCAGATACTAAATGATCATTGCCATCTTCTAATATTTTAACAGTAAAATCTAAATAATATTATAATTTTTCATTCTTTACTATTGTTGATATTTGAGAAATATCTCAACATCTCCTTTACGCTTTTTAAACCTGCTTCTACCATCTTACACACCTACTAATCCCATAGGTTATCATACGTTATCATCATTTTAAACTTTATGATAAGCTTAAATATGTTATTGTATTAATTAACAATATTGTGGCAACCATTATAGGATTAATAAGAGATTTTTTTTTAAAATAAAAATTTTTGATTTCTTATTATTAATTAATTTAAAAATGATTAAAATTTATAAAATCTCTAGAGTAAATAAATTTAAATTTTTTTTTAATTTTAAGGAGATTTAAAAAAATTAAAACATTAGAATTATCAAAAAAAAATAATTAACAATTCATACTTTAAATATATATATATATATATATGTTAAGTATTTAACTAAAAATTTAATTTCAATTTCTAAATATATTCATTAAATTTCTCTAATCTTAAATTCATCTAAATTTAAATTTTTATATTTTTTAATATAAACTCTTGAAATCTTAATATTTAAAGATTTTGAAAAATTGGGAATATGTTTAGATTAATCATTTTAGAGTGAACAATATTAACCTCTATTATCAAATAATATAAGCTTAATTATATAATTAATTTGAGTTTAATTTCTTTTTCTTTTATTATAACATTTTGATTTAAAATTTATACTTAAAGTTATGTGTTAAATAAGTATGGTAACTTATAAGTCGAGTATTTATTTAAAATCATTAATATAATTGAAGGCATTAAGCACTCAAATATAGAATGCTTAGATATATTTGATGAATAAGTCAAATGACAATAATCTCGACAAACAATTTATAATTGATTAAAAAAATCATTCATATTCGAACAAAGCTAAAAGAGATAAAAAAAAGAAATTCATTTAATTTGTATTAAATATATGCAACAGATTAAACTCAGATTATAACAGTTAAAAAAAGATGCAAAGTGTTATATGATTAACGTATTTCAAAGTTTATTTGCTATGAAATGAAATAGAAAATACATTTAAATTACTGAAATTTCAGTAGTAAACTTATTCAAAAAAGAATTTAAAAATAAAACTTCTATAATTTGAATGATTATTTGACATTATTACGATATAATTAATTTGAAAAATTTGCTGATTTTTTTTCCAAAAATTAATTTATACATATGGCAATTTAATTTGAAAAAAAACTAAATAAAAATAATAAATTTTACATTACTTGTAATTATTTTATCACTTAAAATTTGCAAAAGTTATTTTTTTTAAGTTAATTTTATTACATAGTATTGCAGTTTAAATTCTCAACCTCATTTCTATCAGTATTGAGGAATTTCTTAAGCTGTTCATAATTATCTTTCATAAATATAGTATTCATGTTCCTATATTAAACCTAGTTCATGTTGTACCCAATGCTATTAAACTGTGAATTATTGGGGTTGTTTGGATATGCCATTGATTAGCTGTACTTTTGATAATTTTACATATGAGCCTCAGTGATACATACCCTATGCGTCTGGGTTGTAGTATCTGATGTTATAAGTTATTTCCTCTAAAATGTCATTTTTCTATAATTGCTATAAACGTAAAGCTACCATTTTTTGTTAATGCTATGGTGTACAAAACTTGTTTCCATAGGTGTTTTGGATTTTCATAATATTAATTTTGGCTTGTAGTAGCAAATCCAAAATCTACAAGCAACGTTAAAAAGTCAGTCAATTATAAAGTATGAGACTTATTTCATATGAAGACTTGAAGATTATTATTGATTATCCAATTCTTACATCTTTCTTGGCGAAAAGCAAACATGTGTGCAGCTCCACGTTTATCATCACCATCCAATTCCATTTTGTCCATACTAGGTCTGTCATCTTCTGGGCCTACTCTCTAGCCATTTCCAAATATCAATTTCATCTTCTATTGATACTATTGCTTCTTTTTTTACTTAACTTTTTGAATTTAAGGCCTGTAAATAAATTATTTAACAACTTTTCAAGTGAAATGAGTGAGTATTTGATTGAGATATTTTCACTATTTATGGTGACATTACATGTTGTAAATTTACAAGATTGCTAAAAAAAATGGCAGAGAACAGAACTTTATCCACCCAATCTATTAATAAAATTTATCTATATACTTACATTTTCTGATCATTTGAGTATGAACTTTTAGGTCTCTGCTATCGATTTGGCTATTAGCCAATGTCTTACATATCATTCAAAACCTCAAAACCCCCTATTGAGTTTTATAAGTGCTTTGATTTATAAGTTATAGTTGGGGTCTTATAGGGGTTAGTAGAGAAGATTAGGCCAATTTGCAAAATGAGAAATAGAAATTAGCGAAATTTAGTGTCTAATAATGATGAGAGATATTTAAATTTACTACTTAGCTTTGGAATGGTACAAGTATTTATATATACTTAGTCAAACCAGTGCATAATTATGCAGCTAAAGCAATGTGTAAAAATAGAGTCAATTTCCAAAATATTATCAAATAATCAATAATTTATTCACGCTATTTTAATATTAATATTTTTAATCTAATTAAAAAGCACGTATCTCGAAATTTTGATCATTTTGAGATACGTGCCAAATAAATATAATTAAATAATCATACATTAAACTTCGAATTATAAATGAAATTAAGTATTTCTAAAAATTAAAGTTCATTTTAAAATGCTTTAAAAATCAAATATATATTTATTTTATTTTATAAATCATACAGATTATTTTAAAATTTCTATGTTTAATAGAAAAACTTTTTACTAATATTATCTTATTTATATTATATTTTAAAATGAACTTTAATTTGTAGAAATACTTAATTTCATTTATAATTCGAAGTTTAATGTATGATTATTTAATTATATTTATTTGGCACGTATCTCAAAATGATCAAAATTTCGAGATACGTGCTTTTTAATTAGATTAAAAATATTAATATTAAAATAGCGTGAATAAATTATTGATTATTTGATAATATTTTGGAAATTGACTCTATTTTTACTGAATGCTTTTACACAAGAGTGCCTGTCATAAGCTAGATATCATTGCTTGTTAGCAGTTTAGCATTAAAGTTCAGACACTAGAAAGCATCCTGCAAGAAAATAAAAGTTCTCACAGTACCATATTGACTACCTCTGCTGCTCGAAGACTTTTGAAGTATTAGGCACACTTTCCTCTCGACTAGCTAGCTGAGATGTTACATCGCAAGTTTCCTGACATGCGATCTCTCCTTAAACTATTGCTAGAATTTATTGAAGAAACGGTATTACTCTCAAGACTCTCAAAATTTGTGAAGAGAGTGATTGATTTTACAGTGCTATTTTATAGTAATAATTTAAACTATATATTTGATTAAATGAAGAGGCCTATTACTAATGACATCAAGTTCTTACACGATGATGAAACTGTGTTTACCTTCAACACCTTTATTAATAAGTCTTGGTATAAGAAGTATGATAATATAGAAGTCTACGATTAGAAAGTAAAGGTTGTAACCCATGCAATTTTAGCAGGTATAAGTGATGACTCTGGCTTAGAAAGTTATGTTATTCATCCTCGCTCTATATAGCGTGAGTAGTAATTAGAGGTCCTACATAAGCTCATAAAGAAGTATAGGAACCAAGAGATCATCCTATTTTTTATAATCTTTCAGTTCATAAGACTAAGGAGTCTATGAAAGCCTAAACAATAATCCTGTAAATAAAGTTCTCTGTAGCCCACAGTTAATGGAATCGAATTCTAATAGAGTTAAATTAAGACTCACTACAAGAAACTGCTGCTGTATCACCTTATGCATGACTTGCCCATCAATACGGTAGACTTAACTCAAAGCAGCTGCAAGAGAGTGAGCTTAAATAAGACAACAATTTGTGCTAGAGAGGGAAGAATGAATGTTTATAAATAAGTTTCAGATTTAAATGAATGAATAAGTTCACATATTAAACTAACCCATAAAGGGGTTTGGCTTCTCTTTCTTCTCCTCTTCTTATGGCTTGCTTGGGCCCATATTTCTTATCTTAGTTCTAGCTCATCCAATTATGTTCATTTCATCTGGCTTTTAAACATCCTTATAAAGTCTCTTGCTCACTTAATGAAATGTCTTGACTTTCTCTCTGTGAATTTCGCATGCTCTTTCATAAGGAATATACAAGTGCCAGATTTCCATTCAAAGTTATGAATCAAAGATTACTTGCGAGGTAAGGATGCTACTTTAGCTCTTCAAGCCAGGCCTTCGCTTATAAGAATGCCTTGCTTCTTTTAATCTTCAGCAGAAAGAAAGTTGAGTTTCTTCTGAGCTTCATCTATGATATTTCTGAGATAAATCTCTCTTAAAGTGCCAAGAACACCAAAGAAGCTCTTTCTGGAAGCTTATTAAAGATTTGCTTCTTAATAGGAAGATAAACTATCAACTCTTCATCTTTCATCGCATTCTCGTAGAGATTAGTGACTGAAATCTCTGGGTAGTTTGGCATATCTATCAACTTAATTTTAAGAGATTATCTCTACCATAGAGATATCCTTATGATTTCAATGAGAAACTCACAGGAATCACCCCTTTTGATGCCAGTTAATTTTTTTCACAGTTGCAGTAGCAACACCTGTGACTCTTAAGTTGTTGATCTATCAAAGTTAACTTATCAGTATCTTTTTGGATTTCAGCTTACTCTAGTTGGTTTTAGAATAATCAAGTTCAAATCCTCCAAAAAAATAATTCGAGTTGCCTATACTTCTGACATCAAGTCTTGAAGATGTTGACCTCTATATATACTAATTATGAATAATTTTAAATATAGGATGGGGTGTACAATTCTGGAAATTTTTGAAATTTCAGCACCATTCTGGAATTTCAGATTGGTGAAAAAATTCCAGAATGGTGAAAAAAGTTCAAGATACAGAACTGGAATTCCAGAACTGTCTCTGTAATTCCAGATTCATTGGATCTGAAATTTTTGTGAAAAAAATTATTATTTTGATTTAAGTATAAATTAAATGAAAAGGAATAAATTATTTATTTTTTATTATATACCTAGTTTAACATTCAAGATATATTTGTAAAAAAAAAATTTATAAAATTGTAAACATAAATAATAAAGTGCAATATTTAATATCAAAAACCTAATAATAAGACTATTTTTTAATCTATTAAATGTAAATAATTTAAAATAATATATTTAAATTTTATCAAATCAAATAATTAATTATAATAATAAAATAATAATAATTAAGTCCAACTTGATTTTATGATTACCAAATCAAGAATGATTATATTAGTTTTTAAATAATCTTAAAAAATTAAGATTATAATATAAAAAAGTGTAGAGAATTTGGTTGTCAATTCAAATTTAATCATTAAAATATTTTCCATTATAAATTAAATTATAGCAAACTGGCTTATTTCCTGAATCTATTAATTAGAGTTATTAAAGCTAAATACATTATTATTTTGAATGAAAATACTTTTTATTTATAGCATTAATACTTGAATTATAAAGTAATTCTCATTATAACAAATAGTCATTCTATTTTTTGTTTTAGTTAGCTTTTATTTATTTCTGAAATGATTAACTAACCTAAAAGTACGGTTTAGCACAAAGCCACGCCTACACTGTAATCAGTACTTACATTGTTAATTTCGCCAATCTTAAAACATTTTTTATTAATTTTCTACAATTAACAATAGAATTACTTTAAAATTTCACATTAGTTTAAAAGGAACATAACATTGGAATATAGTATATTTTTAGAATGGTACCGAAGCTGCTAAGCTTTTAAGAATAAGAAACCCATGGGGTATCGATGCTGATTACAACGGTACATGGTGCGACTCATCAGCAAAATGGACTAACACAGTTAACAAATTAAATTCATGTAGTTTTATGATTTAATTACTTTATAGCTTCAAAATTCTTAAAATATAATTACATAAATAAATTATTTTATTAGTAAAATTCTCCATTCAAGTTACATTCAAGAAAGATACTTAAGACGGTATATACTTTGTCGACTTGCAAACATTCCAAGAAAGTTTCTCAGACGTTCAAATTGCTTTCTACAATATATAAGAAAAAAATTAAAATTATTTACAAATTATTTGCCAATTTATGTTTTGGTAATATAATATTGCGAAAAAATAGCCGAAATTTAACAGCTAATGTGTTTTTTAACCAATAAATTTTAGTAAATGACGCACACGTGAGTTCAACAGCTACTATCTACACTGACGTTGGTCTTGGATCAAAGTTCGAGTTCACACTTGGCTCCTCTGTCGATGGATTCTTCGGTATTGATTTCTATAACACCAGAATGTATGTAAATAATCTATAATTACAATTCTTAATATATATCATGTGTATTGTATGATTGTATAAATTTATCAGCTTTTATTTATAAAAGTATCAATTTTAAATGTATCCAGTTGATTGCAAAACCACATTCAAAACTAAAAAATATTTTTTTATATAGGTATTTTTAGTATTACAATGGTAAATATGGGAAATACTGAAATAAAAAAATAAAAATCTTGCTTAAGCCTTTACTTTTTTTTACCTAAGGGAAATTAAGCATATTAAATAAGAGTATTTTCAATAAAATTCTAGATAGAAATACATAAGATAGAGTTAACATTTCTAAATGAATTTGTAAAAAAACAAATCTAATTTTTTTAAAAATCCATCCCATTAAAACATCTCCTATGAATTAAGTTAATTTCTAATATCAAGCAAATTACTTTTTGATACACCTAACTTTCCATGTAAGTATACCTCAATAGTTAGGTTTTCGCTTCTGCCTGGGCTGATGAAACTCAAAACTACGGCTTCATCCAGGGCACATGACCAGCTGGAAAGAATATGGTCCTCACAAGCAGCCACTATTGGGACAGCAATGACGTCAAAGATTTTGGTTTTAGAACATTCCTACCAGTCTCAGTTGCCATTCATTAATAAGCAGAAACTTACTATAGAAAATAAATCTATAATTTATGAATTACAGGCACAAACTTCAAGACTAGCGATGAAAAAATAGCCGCTTTAGCTAGTATCGAATTTGCCAGTTTGAAAAACTAACCATGGTCTTTTCTGATTCAATCAACGCTTTTTGATGGAACTTCATTGGTTCTGCCAACAACATTATACTGTCATTAATTAATTAAAAATCAAAATTAATCCTTTACTTTGCTTAAAATTAGTACTTTTGGGTTTGGAAAATAGCAAATATTTTATGTTAAGCATTTATACTGGATTCTAAGGTACATCTACAATTAAGAAATGCACACTTAAATTCAAATTCTCAGCTATTGGAGCAGATGGTACTATGATCTCTGATCAAGCGCAGAGCTTTAGATAATAATATAAATGTTGAATTCTTGCAAAGCATTAAATTTATTAAATATTAGATAATTATTGGTAATAAATGTTAGCAAAATAAGAATTAAAATCTATCTATATATACCTTTCAAGTTATATAGTAATTTCCTCATTTATCTATTTTATAAATGAAATGAATTATAATTATTAATTACTTATAAATTGCCCTATTTGTGCTAATTAAAATGATTGAATGTAAAAGTAATAAGAATTTATAGAATTATGGCTTGCACTAAGGGTCAAACAACTGCTTCGGGAACTACCACAACCACATTTACTTGCACTTGCTTAACTACTGATACCTCTCAATTTAAATGAAATAAAAATTTTTCCTATAATAGAATTTCATATTTTTATAAATTAACTTATAATATTATCCTTAAAACTAGTTCATTTATTTCGTAAATTCAACTTCTTGATTCAAAACCTGAAATATCTTTCATAGCATAATATGTGTTTGATATTTCTTTTTAATTGGTTAATTTTAGGGATTAAAACTATTAGGATTTAATATAATCACTTTCATGATAAGTATTTACAAAAGGTTCAATTTGAGGGAAATTATTTTGACTATTATTTTAAACCTAATACCTTTATTTATCCAAGAAAAAAATTAGGAATTGCTCTTAATTTTAAAAATAATATATAAGATAAAAATATTAGTGAGTTTATAATTGGTTTATAATATTTTGGAAATTATAAATTATGAATTTTACTAATTAATTTCAAATTAGTTAATCAATTGAAAAAAATAGCACGAAAATTTATTGCTTTACTAATATAGAAAATATAATATCTGTAAAAATAAGATTAAAAATTATCAGTTTTTTTTTTAAACTATTCAAAATAAATTGAGGTTTTAATTGCAGTGAAGTAATACGCTGGACAAGGATTATCAACTTCTTTCGGATACAATTCAAGAACTTGCGTTTGAGTTGAATTGTAAGACAGCTCTTGAAATAATAATAGATATAAATATGACTAATAAGGTTTACACCTAAACCATATAAATGGGTTTATTCATAATAATTAGAAATATTTAATAATTAAAGGATTATTATATCATATTAAGAATAGGTAAAATTTAATATAAAAATATTGACGTTATAAATAAGAACTTTAAATTTTTTAAATAATATGAATATGAGAATTTCAAGATTTAATTTTTAAATACCTTATATAGTATAATATCTCAAAACCATTGATGTCATATAATTTCCTAATAAAAAATACATTGTGAGTGGTGGAGGCATATACTCGCACCATAAGCAACGTATTTAAAACTAATATTATGAAAGTAAGAGACAAATTAAGTAATGTTTGAATGATTGGCAGATGGGATCCTTGGAGGATTTATCAGCCGACATAGTAAAATATTATATATTTGTTTATTATAGTTTCGCTTAACTTTATTTAAAAAACCCCAAATATATTGATAGAGTAGAAAAAGGAAATAACATCACATTTTTTTAAAAAAATTTTAATTAAAATTAATTAATTTATTTACTAAAAAGGAATATTAAATCTCTAATACATATAAATATAAATCCTAATTTCTTAATTTACTTATATATAGTATATTTTAATTATAGTAATTATAGCCTTATATTAAATCTTAATTTTACTTACTAAATATTTATTTGAACACTTTCTTTTAAGGTTGTAAAATATTAAAATTGAAACATAAATAAAAATTCAATTTATTAAATTATAAATGTACTAAAAAAACTAGAAATTAAATAAATTAATAATCAATAAGTTTTAAGGAATAAAATGTAATTATAATTTTAGAATAATACTATTAATTAAATTATAATAAATTACCTAAAATATAAAATGCATTCCAATCGAAACACTCAAAACTAGAATAATTAAAATAGCAGTAATAACAAAGATTATTATAAAATACTGGTTCTTGGAGACTCTGGAGTGGGGAAAACTGCTTTAATATAGAGATTTGTTAATGAAAAATTTAATTCATAGTTTAAGAGCACTATTGGAGTTGATTTTCATCATAAACCTGTGCTTTTGGAAGGTTTACAAATTAAAATATTTATAATATTAAATTATCAAAAAATTTCATACTAATAATTTATTTATTTTGATTTAAGGTAAATTTGCGTAAGCTGGGTAATTAGCAGGTCTTAAAACAGTTGTTGGCAATAAAAATAAAATTATCAAAATGGTAGTAACATACATACTTACCATCAATCAATATATTTTTTGACTCCTTAGAATTTGTTGAATGAAGTTGTTATGCAGATTTGGGACACTACAGGCTAGGAACGCTTTAAAAGTCTGGGCTACGGGTACTATAGAGGTGCAGATTGCTGTGCTTTGGTTTTCGATCTCAATGATACAGATTCATTTGAAAGAGTTGCTCATTGGAGAGATATATTCTTTTTTACAGTATTATTGAATTAATTTCCACAATTGATTGTCCCATATTATTTTGGAATTTCACAGTATCATAAGATACTAGATATATAGAGGTTAACTTTTTTAATATTTATTCTTGAACTACTCAGACCCGGTAGACCCATACACTTTCCCTTTTATTTTGATTGGCATTAAATCAGACTTACCTCAGAAAAAAGTATAGCCATTAAAGCTTAGTAATGGTGCAAAATTACAGCTTCTCAAGCTATGGAAGCTTTAGATTCTATCAAGGACACTTAACTTAAAACTGCAATAATTACATGATTTCAAGTAACAGTAATTATATAATCATAATAGAGCTAAACTATTTTAAATGGTAGATTATAATTTTTAAGTTAAAACTAACCTGGGTGATAAAGCTGACAGATCACAAGTTTCATTTGTAAATAAATAGATTGAAGAGACAAAATGAGATAGGAGGGGGTTCTGGGGGTTCCTTCTCTAAAACAGAGTACATAAAATTACTAAATGATCGTAAAAATTTCCTTATTTTTTTCCCTTTACTTTATAATAAATAGAGGCAAGTAAATCTAGTGACACTAATAATTTCATGTATACCATACCTTACTTCGAAGTGAGTGCTCGAACTGGTGATAAAGTAGAGGAATCTTTTCATGAAATGCTAAGGTAAGCCATGCTTTATGATTCAAGGAATGAGAAGAGAGTCAAGAGAAAGAAGTTGATGTTGTATGACTAGGCTGATAACTAAACCTTGACTATTATTAGTTCCAAATAGAACAGCTATATTTTTTTTAAATTATGGGATTTTGGTAATAATTTGCTAATAAATTCAAGCTTTTTTTCTTATACATAGTTTAGATGTTTGATGATTAAGGATTGTATTTGAGGAAAATAAATTACAAAAATAAGGATAAAATTAGGGAGAGATAAAATATTGATTAAATTATTTATTAGCGTTATTTTTGAATTTGGTTTTATAAAATTAAATATACAGTTATATTGTAAAAATAACCTTCAATAAAATCAATGGAGGCTGCTCTTGTTACTATAATTGAATTTCTGATAAATAAAATGTTAATTAACTAATTTGATTGAAATTGTTAAAATATTTTAAAAAATTTATAATAACACAAAACTTCTCATTAACATATTTTTATTAAAATTTTAAGTTTTTTTTTACACATTTAAAATTGATTGTTTTTTATATTAATTTTCAGTCACATAAACTTGGAGACATATTATAAAACTAGAGTAATCCTTCATTTTTAAAATAAAAATAAACATTATAACAATTATCAAAAATTATCTAAAAAACCAATATGAAATACTAGAAAATGCTTAATGAGGAAGAAATAAACAGAGTTTTAAAGAAAGAATTAGTAAAAAAACTGCAAGATTTAAAGAGAAAAGATGTGGATAGAGCAGCATTTTTCTATGATTCGAAAGAAGGATCAGCTAGAGGGGGTATAAGGGGCAACGCATATGGCATGGGAGTAAGGAAGGCAAGAAACAATACCAAAAACCGAAAAAGTTTAGCAAATAAGAGGCGATTCTTCTAATTAATAGCTCATAAAAAGTAGATGTAGGCTTATGAAAGCGGGGAATATTAACCATCAGAGTATAATGCAGGAGATGGGAGTAACATTGGATAAAATTTTGAAGGCCCTATATACAAAAGCAATTAAGAAGCATCTAAAAGCAATCGTGGAGGAAGATTTAATATAGGAGGCTTCTCACAAAAATAATCCAATAAATATGATTCTTTAGATCCTGAATAGCTAAAAGTCAAAATCGATGATAATCACAGGACTTCTTATACAAAGACTGGCAATCCAAACTCCAACAGGCACAATAGACCAGGAACTCAAAACACCTTTTCAAGATAGGATAGAATTTTAGTAGCAAGTTTGCTAGAAATATGACAACTGGGCTTTTACCTTCAGGAAACACTCAAGAAAAAGTTGATGCGTTAAACGAATTAGAAATGACAATGTGATAACACGTACCTGACTCCAAACTAATTCATAAAGTGCTTTATAGAAGACAAGATCCAACAATCTAAGTGCAAAACGTAGATCCAAGCTAGATGGATCTATAAACTCTTCTTAAAACTGGCATTTAAGGGACATAGGCTCAGTCTTATAAAGAAAAGCACAGGTAGATAGATCAGTTTATTCAGAAAATAGATTAGAGAAGATCCTAGAAAACTGGATCAGTCACTAAGCCTATTTTTCTTAAGAAAAAAGAGAAGGAAGAAGAGAGAAATTAAAAGCCTGAAGAAGCATGAAAAATTGAAATGTTAAAAACGTTAGTCAATAAGAAGATCAAAATTTAGAAAAAAAGTTTAAGTATTGAAAATAGGCAATTAAGATTCTAGTATGAGCAGTCAAAAATAGAAATAAGAAGTTAAATAATTATCTTAAGAAGAGAGAGAAGATATTGAAAATGAGCTTTGTAGAATAAGGAAACAGATTCATGAAATAGCAACTTCTCCTAGGGCTACTTTAAAATAGAGCAGTAATAATTTATAGTAATTTCATTCAACTAGTCCTAGAAGCTCCACTAATTTTATTACTATTCAAAGTTAATAACAGCCAAGAAATCAAGCAAGTCCCCTTAGGCAAATTGCGAACAGAACAGTAACAGGGTCTTAAGGTTTTATGTCTCAAAGAGCAGTAAGACAAGCATCTCAAGAATCAAATGAATACTTCGCTTAATCAGTGGTGTAACCTCAAAAACCATCAAATAAAATGTAAAGTTAAAAATCAATGCCTTAACTTGAGATTTTGGTTCTTAAAACTAAGAAACCATCGATTTTATCAAATAGAGAAAAATTTAACCTTTAAAGCAATTTTCAATTATAGCCTTTGGATTAATTTGAGGCAGATGTAAGATACAAATAAGGAAATTACCAAAAAGATGCTTATATAATTGGCTTAAAGAAGAGATTCCAAGATTTAACCTGAAAAAGTCATTCAAAATACCTTTATAACTATTAATTGACGTTCTAAGATTTAAATTATGAATGATTCATTATAGTTCGTTTCTATAGAACTAGTGTGAGAAAGTTAGTCAAGTCCAAGATTGCAATAAATGCTTTAAGGAATTGATACGATAATGAGTAAAGATTCTAGCCCAAAGATGTCACCAAAGAAAGTGACTCGCTTTTGAAAAATCATTTTCTTCTGTCGCCTTATTAACAGGTAGATTGTGAAATATTCAATTTGAGTCTATATTAAGTACATTAGCATAAAATACTATTTCAAAAGTAGATTTATGGAACTATTTCGAAAAAGAAGAAGCAAAACGAAAAACAAACTTCCACGACATGCTTTCTAACTCTTAACATAACCTGATGGGAAATGAAATGGAGCATTATTTAGAAGCATAAAAATAGAACATGCTCTCAGACGTTCAACAAGTCAAATCCTACAGAGAAAACCAGGATATATTGAACTAAATTTAGGCTCTTGAAGACCCTTCATCACCCACTATGCGCAGTTTGAGATTTATGAGTCATGGTTAGAGAGCGAAAGAACAGAAGGAATTTATGAAGAGAAATACCGATTTTTAGATTGTGTTCAATAAAAATAATAGGCCAAGTATTAAAAATAAATAAAGCCCTAATAAAAGAATTCAAAAGAAACATAAAAATGGAAGTATTACTGATAGAAGCCATAAAAAATGGGCAGCTGAATTGGTTATGAAGTGAAGAAATTATCATTATGATGATATATATTGATTCGATTTTTCTAATGTTTTATAAAGCCTTTTAAATTTTAATACTTTATTTATAATCAAAAATTACATAATAATCATTTGACATACAAAACTAGACTTGAAAGCAGAATCAAAATAGCACCAGAGTAATTTGATAGACTTATGGCATACAGAGAGAAAATGTACGGAAAACCAAACATTGAACCACAGGTAATAAAACTTATATATATTCAATAAGAACCATGATTTTTTGCATTTTTCCTATTATATATAATTTAAGCTAATATATTTAAAACTTTGTGATTAGTTATACTTAATCTATAAAACTACTAATCTTAATATAAAATTAATATATTTATTTAGTATAGGCTCGCAAATTTTAAATTTGCCACGCAAACATTAATGTACTTTATATATAAAAAAATAAAAATTTATCACTAAAGGATTTGAACAAGATAGAATTTAATATATTATTTATATTAATTTTAATTATATAAATAAATAAAAATGCCAATGATAATGGCTTTAATTGATTCTTTATTCAAAGCTAATTATTATATATAATATAGGGCTCGATCGATCATTTATTCCCTGGAACCTTTTACTTAACAAAGATTGATGAAAAATACAGACGATTCATTGCAGTTAAAGAGGGAAAGATGCAAACGATCAAACCTGAACTCTAACCAGTTGGCAACTTACTTGAGAGACATCAATTAAGCTATATTTTTTTATTTAAAAAACGAAAATTACTAGTATATATATATAAGTTTATAGGAATTGCATAATCATAAACAATTTGAACTACTGTGCAATATTATTATGTGCTTTGTTTTTGAAAAGTATAAGAATATTAGTGAGTGATATGATATCTTCTAAAATAAAATTCAAATATTAATTATTTTGCTTTTTTACATCTTTTATTTAAACATAGAAAATGAAAATATGAGCTTTATAATATTATAGTAAAAATTTAAATTTGAAAAATTCAATTAAAAAAATATGAATTTTATAAAAGAAAATGATAATAAATGCAAAAATTAGACAATCTTGAAAGAATCTTAAATTAATTGGACTATTTATTGACAGTATTTTTATTTCATACAGCAAGATAATTAATTAAATTTATTTTCGAAGTGTATATTCAATTCAATGAATTTAAAGGCTTCCAATTAAAATATAGTTTAGTTATTTTTAAGGGATAGGGATTTCCCATATTCAGATGTATTCCTGTTGTAAAACAACGCTAAAATGTCTTCCTAATTATCCAGTAGAGTTAACTCCTAAATTAATCAAGAATCTTAGCACAAAATTTGTATCCCTATAGTAGAGTGACTAAAATCTAATTAGTCTCATCATTCTTGCTAAAACTAAAAGTAGAAATCTGTTAAAACTATATTTAAAAATAAATAAAAAAATAAAAGAATAATAACTTCATATTATTTTGAATTGATAAATTAAAACATATTCATAAATTTATTGATAAAGTTTATAATAAATTATGCTATTTTATTATAAAAACGATTCCTTAACACAGTCGTAATGATTCTTCTATCCGCAGATCTTCAGTTACTTCAAGAGAAACTGGGAAATTAAATTAATCATCACAAAGTTAAAAATAAGAAATAGTAATTAAAATGTCATAAATTCGCTAAGATTATCGAAAAGACTCTGATTTAAATGAATTTCAGGGTGGGAGCAATTCGAGAACCCAGATTAATATCATGCTTTAAATTTAATTGATTAAAGTATAAAATCCAGACTTAATGGACACTAGTCATTAATAGCCCTACGTGATGAGGAATAACCCTTCCATTTAGCCCCTTCAGTAGTTTTGCAATGTTCAATGAAAGCATCAGGTAGTGGTACAAGATCCTAATTCTATAATAATTTAGCAATAAACCAGCTCATAAATCCCAAATAATATCGTATTGGAGAGTGAATAATCTAGCAAAAATAGAAATTCAAGCACTGCTGCTACTCCAGCTATAAATATAGAAAAATGTTAGAGTAGATCGAAATCTATATAGAATCATAGAAAGGTAGTTAAGAATGCTATTAAAAGCTTATCACAGATGATCAGAATTAAAATAATATAACATAAAAGTAATCGGAATTAAGTTAAGATTAATACTGTTATGAGAAATAATTTGGCATATGATAGAATAATACTTTAAATTCATGAAAATTACTAATTTGTATGAACTATATTAGAAACTGTGGTTTTATCATATTTGAAAATACTAATTGCCTTCATAAGTCCAAATCGTTAATAACTTTATTTGATTTATCAGTATTAGCTGTTACTTATTTCAATGTTAGGAATTGATTTTATTTATTATATTAAAGTTTCTATTTAGCAATAATCTCATCTGTCTCAACCCTAACAGATAGCTTTACAAACTGAAGATGTTAGATGTGGAACTACAGATTACTAATTTTTATAATTAAAATTTATAAGTTTAATTTCAGATGTGTCACTAAATCAAGACTTTAAGATTGTTATTTATAAGCATTCATTATTTATATTATAATTTGACACTATATTACTAATTTAAGAATAATTTTAATCATAAAGTTTAATAAATTATGACCATAAATATCTTTATGTGAATTGAAGCCTTCGCATAATAGTCACATTTCTTAATTTTTTATTCGAAAGCTTTCAAGTATTTCATTTTGCAAGCTGTTTTTAAATTATTTTTTTTAAATATTTTATTACCCAAGGTTTTTATTTTCTTTCATAATATAGACTTTAATATAACAACTACAAACAATTTAACATAGATATCTACATTTAGTAAGCATAAATATTCAACAAGCTTCACTTATCATCATAAAAAGGAATCTATGTCAACTGGAGTAAACTGGATTAATTCATAAGATGATTAAGTTCCTGTATATGTTTAAGTTAACGGGATATAGCAATAAAAATAAATATTAATTAAAATAAAATAAATTCACTTAAATACTATAATAAGTTACAAAAAATGTGATGAAATTCTATTGTAATTTAACTAGTTTAAATTTTAATTTAAGATTTTGTATTTAATTTTCTTAATAGTAAAATAAAAACTAATTAATTTAAATCCAAACCACAAAATAAATTGAATGGTACCTAAATATTATAATAATAGAGCATCACTAAACAAGAAGACATAAGCAAATTTACTATGACAAAAAGACATGCAATATATAAGGTCAAATATAACTAATGTCATGGAATGAAAGTTCTGTTTCAAGTTAAGGTCATTGGAAAATCTTTTAATTGCTTGATAAAGTTTTATTCACACATAACATATTAAACAAGCCTAGCTACATTCTTAAATTCTCTTATTCAAAATGTTTAATTCAATTACCAACCATCATGTACAAAATCAAATAGAGATTATTAGGCGTTCTCTGTATTTTTGTCAAAGGAAGAACTTGATAAATGAATAAATCTTTGTCAGATTAAACTTGGTTGCAGTTAATATGGCAAATTTCTGATGGAAATTTATAAACTTAAATGGTGATGCTTGCTCAAAGCAGCATTAAGTTGAGCTCTTTTCAAATATTTGAAAGGAGACAAATTTACTTATGATTCTCAAAGACTTCAACAAAAAGGTTTGCTTTCATAGATAAATTGTGAAGCTTTTTAAGCTATAATTAGAGAAGAACTTAATAAGCGTAGTTAGTTGAAAGGTGAGAGCAGCGAAATATTAATCATAGTTAAATAAAAGTGTTTAGGTTTAGTAAGAGTCAAGGGCATTAGAGCTTAAATTGGTATTGAAACGTACTAACTGATCCTATTATTCTATGAATATCTTATGAGCCCTCCCTTTTGCAATTTCTGCATAATTATACCTCAAAATAAAGATGGATACCTTATTATTGAAATTCCAAATCGACAGAGCGATTGAGAGAGAGAGAAAGTTGGATACGATTCATTTAATTAATGATTTCGTAAAAACTTCAATTCACTAGTAATTATAAATCCTATGACTTCGATTCGCCTGAAATGAACAGCAACGCCTTCTTTAATTTTAAATTAGCGTCATTGTTTTATCTTTGCACTTTTATTTATAGTGACGAGAAGCACTCAAAATCTTTCAAAATTGAGATTTGAATGTTTATGTCATGTGAAAATTAAAAGAAAGAATTTCTAAAATATTCTGAAATACTCTTCTCAATTGTTTTAAAACTATAGCTACTTCTTTTTAAGTGGAGAGTAGTAATGTATGTAAGAGCAAAAAAGACATGCAATATATAAGGTCAAATATAACTAATGTCATGGAATGAAAGTTCTGTTTCAAGTTAAGGTCATTGGAAAATCTTTTAATTGCTTGATAAAGTTTTATTCACAACATATTAAACAAGCCTAGCTACATTCTTAAATTCTCTTATTCAAAATGTTTAATTCAATTACCAACCACCATGTACAAAATCAAATAGAGATTATTAGGCGTTCTCTGTATTTTTGTCAAAGGAAGAACTTGATAAATGAATGAATCTTTGTCAGATTAAACTTGATTGCAGGTAATAAGGCAAATTTCTGATGGAAATTTATAAACTTAAATGGTGATGCTTGCTCAAAGCAGCATTAAGTTGAGCTCTTTTCAAATATTTGAAAGGAGACAAATTTACTTATGATTCTCAAAGACTTCAACAAAAAGGTTTGCTTTCATAGATAAATTGTGAAGCTTTTAAGCTATAATTAGAGAAGAACTTAATAAGCGTAGTTAGTTGAAAGGTGAGAGCAGCGAAATATTAATCATAGTTAAATAAAAGTGTTTAGGTTTAGTAAGAGTCAAGGGCATTAGAGCTTAAATTGGTATTGAAACGTACTAACTGATCCTATTATTCTATGAATATCTTATGAGCCCTCCCTTTTGCAATTTCTGCATAATTATACCTCAAAATAAAGATGGATACCTTATTATTGAAATTCCAAATCGACAGAGCGATTGAGAGAGAGAGAAAGTTGGATACGATTCATTTAATTAATGATTTCGTAAAAGCTTCAATTCACTAGTAATTATAAAGCCTATGACTTCGATTCGCCTGAAATGAACAGCAACGCCTTCTTTAATTTTAAATTAGCAACATTGTTTTATCTTTGCACTTTTATTTATAGTGACGAGAAGCACTCAAAATCTTTCAAAATAGAGATTGAAATTTATGTCATGTGAAAATTAAAAGAAAGCATTTCTAAAATATTCTGAAATACTCTTCTCAATTGTTTTATAACTATAGCTACTTCTTTTTAAATGTAGAGTAGTAATGTATGCAAGAGCAAAAAAGACATGCAATATATAAGGTCAAATATAACTTATGTCATGGAATGAAAGTTCTGTTTCAAATTAAGGTCATTGGAAAATCTTTTAATTGCTTGATAAAGTTTTATTCACAACATATCAAACAAGCCTAGCTTACATTCTTAAATTCTCTTATTCAAAATGTTTAATTCAATTACCAACCATCATGTAAAAAATCAAATAGAGATTATTAGGCGTTCTCTGTATTTTTGTCAAAGGAAGAACTTGATAAATGAATAAATCTTTGTCAGATTAAAAGAAAAATCTGGAAAAAAATGGTGATGCTTGCTCAAAGCAGCATTAAATATGAGTCGCTTTTCAACTATATTGAAAGAACAGAAATTTAAATTCACTGATTCTCAAAGACTTCAACAAAAAGGTTTGCTTTCATAGATAAATTGTGAAGCTTTTTAAGCTATAATTAGAGAAGAACTTAATAAGAGTAATCAATTGAAAGGTGATAGCAGCGAAATATTAATCAAAGTAAAATAAAAGTGACTAGGTTTAGTAAGAGTGAAGGGCATTAGAGCTTAAATTGGTATTGAAACGTACAAACTGATTCTATTTTTATATAAATATCTTATGAGCCATCCCTTTTGCAATTTCTGCATAATTAACACTCAAAATAAAGATGGATACCTTGTTATTGAAATTCCAAATCGACAGAGCGATTGAGAGAGAGAGAAAGTTGGATACGATTCATTTAATTAATGATTTCGTAGAAGCTCCATTTCACTAGCAATTATAAATCCTATGACTTCGATTCGCCTGAAATGAACAGCAACGCCTTCTTTAAATTTAAATTAGCGTCATTGTTTTATCTTTGCACTTTTATTTATAGTGACGAGAAGCACTCAAAATCTTTCAAAATTGAGATTTGAATGTTTATGTCATGTGAAAATTAAAAGAAAGAATTTCTAAAATATTCTGAAATACTCTTCTCAATTGTTTTAAAACTATAGCTACTTCTTTTTAAATGGAGAGTAGTAATGTATGTAAGAGCAAAAAAGACATGAAATATATAAGGTCAAATATAACTAATGTCATGGAATGAAAGTTCTGTTTCAAGTTAAGGTCATTGGAAAATCTTTTAATTGCTTGATAAAGTTTTATTCACAACATATTAAACAAGCCTAGATACATTCTTAAATTCTCTTATTCAAAATGTTTAATTCAATTACCAACCACCATGTACAAAATCAAATAGAGATTATTAGGCGTTCTCTGTATTTTTGTCAAAGGAAGAACTTGATAAATGAATAAATCTTTGTCAGATTAAAATTG
>ARYC01003275.1:0-12659 GCA_000711775.1 Oxytricha trifallax | reverse complement strand
GACCAACCCATAGCAACTTGAAGAGATTTTCTAAAAGGGAGGAAGTGCATTCCAAATACTCCATCATACACAAATCAAGATTCAGAAGGCAGGCAAATCCTAATCCAAAATAATGTTCGAGGGCACATTGTTAACATTTCTTCTGTTCTGTGATGACTACTGGAGCATGATTCTTATGGTTCAACTAAACAGGCTAACTAGTAAAGATCAGCATCAGTTTACCTAGACTTTCAAAATTGTAAAGAGAGCTTATGACTGTATAGTTCAATAACCTAAATATGCTACCTAAGGAAGTCTGAAAGATTTGGCAGCACTAAATTCTGTTTAAGATCAGTACAAGTTGACAATTGATAGGGATACTCATTTTAAGAGCTTTGTAGATATGGTTCAGAGAATGAACAAAATCCAGAAAAACATGGATATGCTATGATGAAAAATGTTTAGTCGACTTTCAACAAGGACTTTTCCTATTTTAAAGTGGATGTGGATACTTCGTTATAAGACAATAGTATAGCCTCCAAATTTATGTTGCTTACATCAGCGGATATCTCTTAGCACTTTCCCCCCGCTGAGCTTGAACTTGTAGAAGAGTTTCATTTCTAAGGCAGGCATAAATACGAAGAGCGCGTTAAAAATTTCTTTATCAAGAAACGGCAAATTGAAAATGGCTAAAAACCTCAAGTTCAATACCCTATGGTTCAGACCAACTCATCCATTTAAGCTCAAAATTTGCAAAATTCGATGCACAATTAGAAAATGCTTGGGCTCAACAATCAATGCATGATTAATGGCAATGGTACGAACCCGGAATCTTTCGAAATAAAGGACTTGTTGGCTACATTCAAAAAAATGACAGACTCATAAATTCTATAAGAAACCAGATTCTCTACTGAATAATCTCAACTTCTGGTTACTACAAATTAAGATTTTATATCAAGTTTGATAAACAGCAATGTCCGTATTCTGCCAGATTAATTGAGAACTCTACAGGATATCAGCAACACTTCCAAGTAACTTCTGTAAAAGTATGAGAATTAGCTTCTGTTGTCAACTTAGAGTAAAACTAGTTACGATGAACGAAAGAATTCAATAATCTAGTTATTAGCTAATTTCTCAATAATTATAACTAATCGTGTTAATAAGGCGACTACTTTAAAGTCTTCACTTCTCAGGATGATGATCAGAATAGCAAGTTTTAAGACTTCCCACTAATTGATTAAGAGGCTACTGAAAAACTTATTAATAAGTTTAAATAAAGTGTGAAACTTGATGATACTGTGCTCAATAGAAATTCACTTTAATTCTAGTCTGAGGTGTAGGCATACAAAGACTAGCAGGTAAAGATCCGTCAATCAAAAGTAAGCCAGAGAGAGAGATCCAAGTCAGAGAAGAAAGAGCAAACCATCTACGTTGGAACTGAGAATGTTTAGTAGCTTGAAGAATCCAAGAAAACGTTCACTCAATAAAAGCCAAAACGTTTGACTTTCCAATTTTTGAACAAACGCACAGTTGAACAAATGAAAACCTCTGGAAACATGATAACTTCGACTGCTTTATAGAAATATCCTCAGGATCACCCCTTCTTACGCTTCGAGTACGTAAAGGCCAGGCTAAAAGCTTTCAGAGAAGCCTAAATCTACTAGCTGGGTAGTATGAAAACTTACTTACTTGACTGTTACGATCACATTACTCAGCAGCTTTAAGGTGCCCATCAGATCAAGTTCTTAGGCTCTCCCTTCTTTGAAGAATCAGATTATCGCCTTATGTATACTCCTCACTACTCCTAATGCAAAAGAAATAGCTTCAAGATGAATGCCTTCTAGAATAGAAATAGAGGAATGGTATTCAACGCCAATTGCATTTTCAAGAGCTCCCTTCGAGATGATCCAAATGCTACTTTTACCTAACTGAAGTTATGGGGTTATTGGCTATACTTAACGATGCTCCTATGTTCGCCAATACTTTAGCATTCTCAATGATGGTTTGCGGATTGCTTGAGATGAAACCTGAATAGTTCTTGAACGATTACTTCCTAAATCTCCTGAGATTTCCACTCACTTCCGTCTTAAATTGGTGTGCATTTGATTGCAAATTTAGAAGTTACAAAGTTGCTCTTCTATTTCAAAAAGATATTTTTGATTACGACTTGTACAGGATGCAGAGTATTTGCAGGTTTATCAGTCTCAACAATAAAATATTCAAGCCTTTCTTTGAGGACCGACATGGAACTTTGATAGTTGAGCTGATCTACATTTTTGCAGACTCCCCTATTCCATAAAGTCACTTTGCAGTTTTAAGAATTGACAAAGATGGACAAATGCTGCTCATGTCAAGCAGACAGAAAGTAACCAGATTTCCAGTAATTATCAAGGATGAGAATGACTAAGAGGAGGTGATCATGGGTGTTATCTTGGAGTTGATGAATGACGATGGGGCTCTTTCAGGACTCAAGACTGTGTTCACTATCAAAATATATGGCTGTGAGCGTGACTTGACTCCTGTAACTACATTCTTGGGGGCTAAGACAGACACCCACATTCTAGCTCGAGAATTTTTCCAAAGGATCTTTAGCTGGTAAGATTTTCACTCATCTAATAATTTATAGGTATTCAGGCAAAGAATTGCTTTATGCTGTAGTCGACCTAAAACGGCAGCTCGATTATTTGATGATTTAGTCTAGCGCTCTCACATACGAGTATGCTAGTGACGTTGACTACAAAGATGAGGATGTGGATGCATGCAGAATGGTTACTTAAGAAGCTGATGAAATTACAAAACTGGTGAATGTCATTAATACTCTAAAGGGGCTGCAATAAGAAGATCAAGACCCTCAATCTTGTGCAGGTAATATAATTCACTAATAGAATTTCTATAGACCATCATGTAAGCCAGCTTAAGGAAAGAATCATACTAAACGAAGCTAAACCCTTCAATTATGATCCATATTTCATCATCGAAATCAGAGCATAAATCATCGATTTGATGTTGGTTTTAACATGAAGCACTGATCAAAGTGCAAACTTTTAGCATGGCATTCCAGATTTATTGCTAAATTATGGAAGGGAATTTACCCAGGCTTTTATCAAAGCTTTAGATCACATACTGGTAAATGAGAATGCTCACTTGTATGACTGGATCACTACAAGGTAAGCCCAATGAACTTTTAATCTGTTGTACACATAGAAATTAGGAGGTGTTCCATGAATGGCATCAATACTCTCTGGAGTATCTCAACCTCTAACTTCCTCAAGACTTAAGATTGCTCATTTAAATGACAAGTCAAGAATCCACTATTCTCAAGACCAACGTATCTCAACTCCCGCCTGCTCACGTAACCTAGTTGGTTCGCTATGTTGATGACATACAGCAAGAGATTATTAAAAATGTCGTCTTACCATTAGAAAAACCAGTGCAAAGAACAAAGGAGGAGTAAAAAGAAATTTCATATCAGCCCAATGCTTTCAAAACTGAAAAACTTATTCCCTCAATTCTTTAACATTGCTTCAACCAGACAATCAAATCAAAAGTAAGGATAGCGTGTTGTTAATTATTAATAGTGTTCTATCAAAAATAGAGAATCAGAACAGCAATTTGCAGTTCTTGGCAAGCGAGGGGTGAATTAAATCCATGGCCTAATTCAACAGAATAGATATTAATCTTCTGGCATTGGTGTTCACAACTAGACAATCAATCACAGAATGACTAGTTCTCAAACTAGTGCAACTATTCTCAGCAGAATCAATACAGTCAGAACTATGCAAATGATTTAAGTCAACATCGTGACTCAAGCCTGGTTTCTAATTACAATGTTCCATGCTAATAGAGCCCTATATCTCTTAACAGCTACCCTGCAAACCTAATGAACCAGAACCAATACCAAATTTATCAACAGTAATAAAGCCAAAATATCTTATCCAATACTACTGACACGGCTACAAAAAGTTAAGGCTCAACTCACACAGCCCAAATTAGCTCTTAACAAACTATGGGTTTTGGACCAACAAATAGCATACCAGCTCAAAATAATGCAAGTGGTTCAAATGCTTAGAAGAAAGTTAGCAGACCTAAAAAAAGAAGTAAAGCTTAGAAAGCAAATGATAAGAAAAATCTCAAACTTATTGCACCCAAATCTAAAGTTGCCTTATAAGAAGTAGATAGTCATACTGATCCAACTTACGTGCCATAAAAATTTAAGAAAGTCAAGAAAGCCAATAATCTTACTTAAAGTCCCACATCAATAGCAGCTACTGATTAGAACATGCCTTTGGAAGAATAAATCCTTAGTGGAACTGATTCTGATAATGAGTCTCGTAAAAAAGCTGAAAATGTCAATGCTAATTCAGATTAGTCACAGAGTGTTGCTAAGAAGACATAACCCACCTCGATCCAAACTCCCAGCATGATTAGGGATTGCATGAAATAAATCCATAAAGTGCCTGATCAATCCCAAAGGCCTTTTGATGACATTTTAATCGAAAAGGGACTCAGCCAAAACGATAGGTGCAGTCAAAATAGTTAGAAAGTGCTTCCACAAGCTCAATCCAGGCAGTTGAATCCTGGTTTCTAGAATCAAAGTGGGAATATCTTCAATTACTTCAGTCCCTAGAAGAGTGATTAAGTGTCTTCAACTGCTGCTTAAACCCCAATCAAGATGCAATTCTTAAACAATCAGCACTTTGGTATCATCGGAGATTAGAGATAAGGCCTAATTGGCATGAACTCGAACTCATATATGAGCAGTCCAGTTGCAAATCTTACCCCTATCTGGTTAAATCTACTATAATAACTCCCTACAGCAAACTTAACCTTTCTCATAATATCCAAGCCCTGCAATTAATCCCATAAATCCACTTATGCTTCTTTCTGCCTCGATGCAGCAACTCTAAAATTTGTAATTGGCTTAAAATTCTATCATAGGAAGTGGAAACAACCGCTTTATCAATAGTATGAATAACAATTCATAAGTCCTGATAATAAGTCCAGAAAAACTAGAACCCTATAGATGTAAGAAAAGACCCTATAGGTGGTAGAGAAGAAAGGAATCGAGAAAGGAAACAAAAACAAAAAGGTTCACAAGAGAACTAAAAAACAGAAGAAGAAAGCTGTTCCAAAGGCAAATGTTAAGAAGAGACAGTTTCCTGATTTCAGTGAATTGGTCAAGCAAACATTAATTTAAAACCCCGTTAATCAGAATTCCTCCTCAAAAGAAAGTTCCTAAGACGATTTATTGATGCATGTGGAAGAGCCTGATCAAAACGTGTATTTGACCCAACAATAGCAAATTCACTTTCAAAACCCCAGTCTTGCTCTAAGAACTTGAGCGCTAACCAACTTCAACAGGATTCCCAAGTGCAAGTGGATGGCAACAAAAGGAATGAAGGATTACAACAGTCATAGTATGAGCTTTCGTTCTAAAGACACCCTGGCTGTTAGGATGACTAAGTTTAGTTCAATGAGTACAACCTGCAGAATTAACAACATGCCAACTCCTCTTAAGTGGAATTTGGGGAGATTCAATAAGATAGACTCAATGAGTAAGATGTTGATGACGATGATTATGAAAAGGGTATGATAGCATTGGGTAGCCACTCTTCTTCTTCTCAGGAAGAGAAATATATGGCAGGAAGTAATGGATATATTGCCAAACCAGATCAACTCGGTAATAACTAGTGGTATGATAAGTGGAGAGGGTGGTGAGGAGAGACACAATAAGAACAAGAAATCGATTAAGATCATCCATCACAACAGCTGTAGATTCAGAAGAAGCTCGAAGAGCAGAAGCAAGAGTAGATCGAAGAGCAGAAGCAAGATTAACCTCAAGGGCAGCAAGAGTAGCAAGAGTAGCAGCAAGAGTAGCAAGAGTAGCAGCAAGAGTAGCAGCAAGAGCAGCAGCAAGAGTGCAGCAAGTGCAGCAGCAAGAGCAACCAAGAAATCAACCAGGACCAAACAACAGCAACATAGACCAGGGTGTAGGATTGCCTCAAGACTAGAACAATCAGGCTTTGCCAGGAAATTCATCAGACATCGTCAAGAAAGATGGAGACAAGGATGGTCTAGATGATTCTGGTCTCCAGTAGTGAAGTTCGTTGCTGCTCTTTCATTTATAATATTTCTCAAGTATATTTTCCAAAAACTTAAGTGTTTACTGTTTGACAAGTTATTCTATTTTTTCAATAAGAAAATTACATTTGCTTTAATTCTTACACTATTATTATTAATATATGCAATGCTCAATTTATAATAAGTGATTGAGCTATTCTTAAGTCGAATAATTTAAATTAATGATAATAATTGTATTTATCTGGCCTTTTTAATGCAGCACTCATTCATAACAGACTAAACAGGGTAGAATCTGACTGGCACTCTAGTCCTTCAAATCGTGGATGAATCGCTGGAGCAGTACAGAATCAAAACCCCAAAACTCTTTCAGTAGTTTGATTGAGTTTTTGAATGATAAAAGTAGACTATTAGTGCATACTTTATTAGGGTTTTAATAGGGTTTATGCAGGGGTTTAATGTTTAATATTAGTATTTTAAGTGAGTATAACAAGCGAGTTTTTAAAATATTTAATACAAACATAAGCTTAGAGTCATTGGCAGTTCTCTGAATTTTATCTTTCTAAGTTGATGTTTGATAGTTTCTATTTTTTGTTAATTCTCTTAGCTTGGCTTGATAATAGTCGAGTATGCAAGTTCTCTGAGACCTCCATTTTTTTATTTTTATCAAGATATTGTTTGATTCTCTGCTTAGAATCTCTCTCACCCCTGCAGCTAAAGTAATCGTTTCTTGGCATGTCGCTCTCTATTATTATTACTGCTAGAGCCCAGATATCCAATTAAGTATCTCCATCTCTCCAATCCTCTCTCTCTGGAAAATATCCAGGAGTACCGTATACATTTCCTTATGCAGAGGCTTGCACTCTTTGAGCTCTGTTGAAGTCTATAATATAAACTCTAAGAGGGTGAAAATTCAACATGATATTCTCTGGCTTTAAGTCTCTATGAACATAACCTAGCTTGTGAAGCACTTCAATCCCCTCAACTATCTGCTATACAATCTAGCCAATTTATCTCTGACATCTATTGTCAGATAAGAATTCTCTGTAAGTCATTTCAAGTAATGGAAGCCTGAAGGCTACATGATCTTTACCAAGTAAAATAGCATCAAGCTAGATGATATGACTGCACTCATTTAACTTTGCCTTTTAAAGAGCATAATACTCATTTGCAAATTCCATTGGAACTTGTCATCAGCAAGGAAGTAATTGAATGGATATATCTTGTAAGCATATTAGTCATCAGTAATGACTCTCTTCTCTCTTTTATCTTCAAGAGTGAGATAGCTTTCTAGGCAAGAATCTAAGTCAATGATTTTTAATATAGGAATCTTCATTGCCTCTATTTTAACCATGATTTTATTGATCTCAGAGACTGGAATGTTCTTGACTGCTTTCTTCATTTTAATTTACTTCTAGACTTTAACTCTAAGAGACTCCACTGGGTTTCTTGATCTTCTCTTTTAGAGGAATCTATTCCCTGTAGGTTCATGAATAAAGACAAAACTTTAATTGTGCTTTTTCTCTAGGTGCACTTTGAGGTCTCTAGTATGAGAATATGGCTTCTCACAGAACTCACAGACATACTTCCCATCTTTCTTTTAATGCTTGAGATATAACCTTGGCATATCGTTGTGTATATCTGTCAAGTGTCTCTTATAAGTTGACTTGTAAGGGAAAGCTTTATTGCATTCTTTGCATTAATAGTCAACTTTGGCTGGTATTTATTAATGCATTATGGAGGGTTGTTTAACCTCCTCCTCAATTTACACAGCTTCTATGATAACCTCCTACTTAACTTATATTTAAATCTCAAAGCTAGACTGGTCAAAGTTGTCATAAGTAGGCTCCCACTGAGTACAAGCGTCTCTGGTCTCTACTTTTCTTGGTTGCTGGAATGATAACTTTTATTGACATCATCCAAGTAATGCCGCTCTTCTCAAAAGGTTAGCGCTCATTTTAGTTTTCTGATATATTTTCTTATAATAATGATAAAATCTACCTAGATAAACTAATATAGTAGTGTATAAGACACTCTGGTAGATTCTTTGCTGAGAGGTAAGAAAATTAACTAACCATAAAAGACTGTAAGTTGACATATTTTATGAGAATTTTATACATTTTAGTAATTTAAAATACTCCTAATGAAGTTTTGTTTCTCTAGGAGGTCCTCCAAATCAAGTTTGAACTTAATTTGGAGGTAAAGTTATTAAACATTTTTAAATTTAATATGCTCCTAATTAAGTTTTAACCTTTTAAATTTAACTCCTAATAAAGTTTTAACTTAATTTGGAGGACCTTCTAAAATAATTAAACATTATTAGGAGCAATTTAATGGAGATAGTTTGATAAAATGGAAATCAATCTGTGAAACTTGGAGCAGGTTTTTCAATGCTTTTCCGCATATCTTTTCAAGGTTGACCTCCAGTAGGTCCTCCCTATTTAGTAGTAAGATTTTAATAAACTTAGAATGGATTCCATAATTTTAAATTTCATTAACATTTCTAGAAAGAGGAAGCAAGATGGAGTCTATGAATGATGCAATGAAGAGAATTTAATCTCAAGATTTAATAGGAAAATTTCGAAGTAAAGAGGACCTTTATAGATATTTGGTATAGCAAGGTAAGTTCTTAAGAAAATTAATAAATCCATTATAGTTGGATTGTTCTTGCCGACTTAGGAGGGAACTAAAATCTCATTCTTAAAAGCCTTACTGAGTGAAGAAAAAAGCTTTTAAGTCTAATGAAATTAGGATGATAGAGATACCTAACTACCCTGAAATATCAGTGACAAACCTATATGACGATGCTATGAGTGATCGGGACGTAGCTCTCTACCTTCCATCAAAGCTACAGCTCTCTAATAAATTGTCAGAGAGAAACTTCTTCTTTGGTGTTCTTGCAACTCTGAAACCTGAGTACTTAAATGAAGTTATTTAAGAAGCTCACAAGAAACGATACAGCATCTCTCCTAAGAAAAAGAGAAGAAGGTATTAAAATAAGTGATACCTGGCTGTAGGAACTTTAAAAGCATCCTTTCATCTCAAGTAAGCTTAGTCTTCTAACTTTATAGAAAAACCTAGTGCTGCTATATACTTGATGAAAGAGCGCAGCAAATTAAACAGAGAGAGAAAGTCTCAAGTAAAACATGAATTTAGTAAGAGCCTCTTCAAAGATTTATAAAAGCCAGAAGAGATGAACATAGATGCAGGAGCTGGCACTAAGAGAAGAAACATAGGCCCAAGCAAGCCTTAAGAGGAAGAAAAGAAAGATAATCCAAATCCCTTTACAGGCAAATTTAATATGTGAACTGATTCATTCGTTTAAATCTAAAACTATTTATATACACAAAATCTCCCTTCTCTTGCGCATACTTTAGCTTTCTCATCGCTGACTCTCTTAGCAGCACTCTCAATAAAATCGACTGTATCTATCGTTAAATCATGCATCATATGGTAGAGCAGCAATTTCTTATAATGACCTTTCAATAACCCCCAATATAATTCAATTCCATTGAACTAAGGGCTGTAAGGAACATTAAATACAGGTGTTATGTTTACTTTCATATTCCTTTCTTGAGTCTTTAGTTTTATGAACTGATAAGTTATCAACGAACAGAATAATCTCTTAGTCAGCGTATTTGTCTCTAATTTATTGTAAGAACTTAATATATTGTTCAGTCTTTATAGAGCAAGGGTGGATAACATAAGTTTCTAGGCCATTATCTTTACTGATTCCACCAAGGATTGCATGAGTTTATATCTTAACCTTTTAGTCATAAACTTCTATATTACTATACCTCTTGTACCAAAACCTTGATATAAATTTATTGAATGTAAATACTGCTTCATCAGCGTGTATGAACTTTATATTATGCTCTAAGACCTCTGCATTTAATCGAATATATAATTTAAATTAGTCTTAAAAAATGGAACATTAAAGTCAATCACTCTCTTAATGCGATTGACTGTCTTGTAAGATATTCCATTCTTTTTATATATGTTTGCTAAAGATTAAGCAGAGATGTGAAGCTCAAGAAATTGGCGATGAAACATCACAGCTCTCTAAGTCAGAGAGAAGTGAGCCCAGTATTTAAGAGTCTTATCATTAATTAGATAATCGATATGATGCTGCTAAAATTTTAAGGGTCTCTTGGTCTTAGAATTAAGATGATATCTCTTTAAATTCAATGCTAATAGACAGTGAGACCTCACAGTTGCTGGAGATTTATGGAGTAGCCTTGCTATAGACGTATAATTCAGAACAGGCTTGAGTTATTCACTATATTCATCACATCCATATAGCAACTTAAACAATAAATCTATATACTCACTGTCATAAACTGACCCCAAATCTCGTATATACTCACTTAAAATACTAATATTTAAACATTAAACCCCAACATAAACCCTATTAAAACCCTAATAAAGTATGCCTTAATATTCTATTTTTATCAATCAAAAACTAAATCAAACTACTGAAAGGGTTTTGGGGTTTGAATCGTGTTCGGCATCCAACTTGTCTTTCACACCATCAGAACAATTCAGATTGAGGGCCTGTACAAGGGAGACAACTAAAAACTTATCCGATTTGTGATAGAAGTCATTAACTTTAGGTATAGGCCTGCTTAAGCTTAAGAGCTTGGTTGATCAACTCAGCACCTGTTCACAACTAAGAGTAGTATAGTTTGAGCTTCAAGTATTAACGAAGCGTAGCCTTATCAGTAAAATATATAGTCTTTAATACCTAAACAAGCTCTTTATATTTATTATTAAGTAATAATCATGTAATTCTATAATAAAACTTAAGAATGAAGTCAAGCAAACTTACGAAGCAGCACTGCTTCACCTTCAAGCACTCTGCTCATGCACCTGGTGGATACATCGTGGAGATTTACAAGGTGGCAACTCATCAAAGTTAACTTATTCCTCAAGTATAGGTGATCGATGAACGCTTCAAGCGAACTTTCAAGTTCCAGGTGGATCCTCAAAGTGGATTTTCAAACGTTGTATTTCTGGAGGTTGCTCCGAGTGAACCAATTGTGGTGGTAACCTATAAGTGGTGTGGCTATTATAACGTATGGATATACCCATTCAAGAAGGAGGATCCACACATGCACTAATAGTATATTAATCTTGATCCTGACGATCCTTCAGACGGTTGGTTCTTCAGCTTTGATAACGACAGTCTTACACAGGTAGAGTAAGCAATACTATTATACTATTCAAACTATCGCTTACGCGCAATTTATAGCTAAATCAAGGGAGAATACAGAAAGACTGTGAATAAGTATGATGAAGAAATGATGAAGCAGTTGACATCGCATGAAATGCCAGAACCCTAAGAGTTTGTTGGATCATTTAGTTTTACTGTTTGAATCAAACTTTTAAGTGAATAATTTAAGCCCGATATATAATGTGATGGTGATAAAATTACCCTTTATAGAATTCCTACACTTTAATATAGCAAAAAGAAGCAATTATGATTGTGATTTAAATTAATCCTAATTACTACTTAAGTTAACCTTATTAACTTTTTTATTAAGGAGCAAGTGAAATAAAGAGTGATTTATAATTGCAGTATTAATTTTATTAATTATTTAAATCTAACTAAGCACTCAATCTTTATGAAACCTCTCTAAACTAAGCTATCTTTTATATAATAAACCATGATAACTACTGTCGATAGTAAAATTGTAAATTTTATAAGAAATCATGATTAAATACAAAATCAAACCAATTCATTTAAGCAGGTTTCCAACCATTTAAGCGAAGTAATACAATAAAATCAAGAAAAATCAGAGATATGCAGCAAGTATATATTAAACCCTGAAACTAATCTAACACCCTAACACAGCCAAAACTACTTTAATATAGATTATTTACACTGATAATCAGGAGAGCTCTCATTTAAATAATCTTCTGATCACATTTCCTATAATAAAAGATAAAAAAGAAAGATTAATTAAATAGAATTCATTAATTAGACTTACTAAAATTAATGAAATGTTCCCAATACCCTGTTCTGGTTCTATGATCTCTGATTCTATGATTCTTGGTCTCTGAATTCCTATAAAAGATTAAGAAGCATGATTGGTGAAAGATTCTCCTCAGTAGTCCTCGGTACTCAATGTCAAATTGTATTACGAATAACATCAATTATCAATTGAGGAGGACTACCGCCTCCAATGGTGTCTTAATACCCCCACCAAGGGAAGGATCAGCGACTTTGAATTCTAGGATTCCAATATCCTCTTGAATCGCAGCCTAACGATCGGTTGATTTTAAGTTTCAGTTCTTCTTAATCAACATGGAGAATAATTCATAAATTTAATTATAAACTGCCTCGCTTAAGTAGGGTTTGCCACTAATTTGAATATTCGGTTCTAACTTTAGGGAAGTTTTGATAATAATCAACTAATAATTTTGATTTTACAAAATCTCTGATTTTACTAAGCTGCATGATTTTCTCAAATTTATAAAATCACTGCCTTTTTCAAGAGTTTTTAGATTAAGCTCAGAGCGTATAGCTACACGCTAATGTAATTTATTGCTACTTATTTGATTTAAGGATTTAAATTTATTTTGATTTTTCTAAAATCCCT